>JBBYHQ010033829.1:0-33150 GCA_038382645.1 Spergularia azorica | reverse complement strand
AATGAGCCTCCTATGAGTGCCAAGTTTGAAGTTGAATTTGTGCGTCACTGAATCACGTAGTACCTTGATTTCAGCACTATCTCCGGTGTATTTCTGGGATATGAGGTAACTATAACCTATACGCTCCCCATGCCTGAAAGGAACTTACCAACAAAGACACAGGTTTTAGTCTCAAGTACGTTGTCATATGTAGCGTTCATAATTTACAGTAGTAGTCCAATGCTTTTGATTGCAGCATACTCAAATCTTGATGATTACAGCAGTATAGGCTTAAACATAAAAGCAAGCAGTTTTCGGTAAAATCTCAACCACTCTAATCTCAGTATGGACACACTGATATAAACATGAAATTCTGCAGAAGGCTAGATTTCAACCATCTACGTTGAAAGACAAGCATAACATGTACGTTGGTAAGCACCATTCGATTTAAGCTCAGTTACCTGTTCCATCATTGCCAATATCAACCCCATCAAAGCTAAGAATAACATCGGATGGCTGCAGAACCTTGGACTCAGGAGATGTTGGCTCAATGCTTTTGACAATTATTCCCTTTTGATCAGACTTCATCCCCATCGCCATGCGCATGTGAGGATTTTCCATGTTTTGCCACTCTATTCCAAGGGTTGGGAAACCTGAATAACAGTTACCTTACATCTCAGATGTATCACTATCAGACACAAGAACTTTCAAGAAAAAAAAAAATCACTCCAACACTTCTCAACTTTCTGTTCAGTCCAACGTACCAGTATATGCTCCATTCCTTTCATAATCTCGAATGAAGTGCATCACAATAGGTGTAGGTATAACATAACCAATGTTCTCCACATTTTCATTTTTCAGTGACTGAAATGCTACGCCAACACACTTGCCTTTGTCGTTAAAGGCAGGTCCACCAGAGTTTCCAGAGTTTATGGCAGCATCAATCTATATTAGGATCAATGAAAAAAATAAATATGAGAGCGAAAATGCAAGGTCAAAACTTGACAAGAAGTATATGCTGATATGCATCCTTCACCTGCAAGCCTAGTAGCTCAGTAGAGCCGTGAGCATAAGACAAAATCTCTATTCGTGAAACTACTCCGCTGGTCACAGAGATCGTATCTCCTCCTATAGGGTAACCCACAACGGTCACAGCCTTCTGGAGCGCTGGAAGCTTCCCAAACTCCACTGGTGAGACCCCTTCCCAAAACTCATCATCACTGACAGTAAGTAAAGCTGCAAAAACCACTACTGTTATAAAATATGACAGGAAATCTCCATTGCACAATTCACTAGATGACGAATACATTACAGACAGATCACATTACATCAGCAAGCAAAACTGCAAAACTAGCCAATAAAACAGGAAATGTATCAGATAATCCCACTGCACATTGTCTGCACAAGTGCACATATACCAAAAGAATTGTCCGAAAACAATTTCAGATTATTTGAAGAATAACAAAAATGAAAGATCATTACCAAGATCACACTCGTTCCCAATTGCAAGAACAGTGGCCACATACTTCATATCAGAACCCCGCTTCTTGAGCTTGACATGAGTGTTATACTTCACAGAATGAGCATTTGTCAATATTCTCCTCCCACTAATCATAAACCCACTGCTTGTAGAGCTAGTTTGCCTCTTCATCTGCCATGGGCGCGAGTAATTTGGCCTCGTATGTACACAGAACACCTTCACTACAGCATCCATCAATGACACCACAGATGCTGATACTGCACCCACATCATGACCAGAATCTCCATTGCTCTCCACAGAAACAAGATGGCCAGGACACATAATGTCTTCTAGCAGTTTATCTGATATATTTTGGTTTTGGAGTCGGGAACCTTGAGATTAGTCAAGACACTACGTTATTGAAGAGATAATTTACATCGTGTTGCTGGTCTCCATATTTATAGACAAAGCCTTGGCCCCAAAAATTGAGGTCGACTAACATGAATCATTGTAAGTGACCATGGCCCTGCCATCCATATTTAAAATGTGGGTAAATCTTGCTTGAAGTACAATGTGGATTATTGGTCGAGAAAAAGGGGTCCGAGTCAATTGGCTTTGAGCAAATGCTGTAAGAATCACAATTCCAATTCGTTCAATGTGTATACTTTATAAAAGACCAGAATAAGCAGAACATCAAGCACCATTGCAATTAACTTTTCCCTTAAGCTAGATTAAGGCCCAGCTTTGTACAATAACATTAAAAGTACATCACTACCGCCACCAACGACAATAACAACATTACCCCAGTGCCTCCAAGGCTCCCACCTATGCCGAGGTAAGGAGAGGTCGAATACTCGAACGTAAGGAGCTATACCCCTAAGTTGACAGTTGAATTAAAGTATCCTTAATGGAACAATATTCTTTAGAACATAATCTAACCACAATCTCAATGTCAAACTATGTCACCACAAAATTAAATTATCTTGTACATACATACTCCATATTTCTAGAACACCCACGTTTTTTAATTGACATATAATCATACCCATATAATTAAATTCATCTTCTTGTTGATTCGGAATTCAGTACCATATATAAATCATATTGAATCGTAAAGTATAATCCACCTATAAGTAAAAAGAACCCTTGATTACTAGCAACTTGGTACTTGATATAACAAAAGGAACAACACAGAATTTCTAGTTCTGAAGAACAGTATCAGCAAAGTTAGCGACTTTTCACATGCAATGCAAATAGCAGTTACAGTATAGTAGTATACAGCAAATTAAGAGAAATTCAGCAAGTTTTGCATGATTTAAACAAGATTAGAAAAGGTAAGCTTATCTGGGTCAAGTTGATACAGTTCAATATGATGGAAAATCTGTCAAACTGACTTCTTTCTGTATGATTCAGACATTCATCAACTGGGATTCCAGGCATTTTGGTGCAGTGATTTTACAGTAAAATATATGATCAGTAATTACAATTTGAAAGGGGGTCATCATTGTATTATGATTTAATTCACTTTTTGAGAGTTCGGGTTGGTTAAGTTTCGCGTCAAATTGCACACTCAATATTGGTTGCAAACCCTCAACTCATCATCATAAGAGTGATTAGGGAAAACCAAAACATTACCTCCATTGCTTTATGAAATTCCCTAGATTTGAAGACGTGAAATGAATTTAAAAATGTTCAAAAATCTTTAAAAATGGTAGTTTGAGTTATCGTAATAAGGTATAGGCTCGTTGATGTTTCGAGCAAAATAGATTACCATAAATTACCAAACCTATTAGTAATGGACTAATCGTTGATAATATTAACACCACCTCTCAGTTCTCATGCAAAAAAGTCATTTTATCACATTCCGTGTAAGAAGCATAGATTCTGATCAATGCAATCAACAAAAAGTGATATTGCAACAATATTTATACGGGGTAGTACTAACATAAAGATCAGATTCATTACTTGTGAACTAGATCTGTTTACACCGAATCAAACAGAACCTTATTGACCAAAAATATATACTTAGATTAAACATTAAGCATGCTCTTAACTTCTTAAGCCCTTGAAAATGTAATGATCTCCCAATTATATTTGAAATGGCCTTTTTTACCAATTGGTTCATCATGAAAGAACTCCTAACCACAAGCCTAAGGAACTCTTGTAGTTATGTTTTTCTCCCCCCTTCATGTTGCTTAATCTTTACTTAAACTAGTTGGAAATTGGCCACTTTGCTACACTTGGCAAATGATTGAACTTGAGTAAAATTGTTCCTTTGATCATTTTGGGGGATAACTTAGAGAAGAGATGCCAATAACAAAAGTGGCGTAACCGACCATGCCTTTCTATTTAGTTCCCCTTCTACCTAATATCTACTCACATTTAGCTTTAGACATCCCTACATACGTGTATAGTGTATTCCCTAGTTCTTCTTCACAACACTCTGCTTTTGGCTCAATTTTTCCTTTTCAATTCCTTTCCCTAGCATATAAAGTAACATGTACTATTCAATCTTATAATTAAAGAACGCTCCCTCAACTACGAGGATGTTTATGAATTTTCAGGATTTTATTTGATTTGAAGTTTATTTTCGTATACTCCGTACTTACACAAGCTTGGAAGAAATTAAAAGTGTCAAACATCTTACTCCCTCCATTCTTTTTGTTTCTTTACAAAGAGAAAGTGGGGGAGTACCAAGGTGGGTAGAGAGAGAAGCAAATTAGGAGGGGGAGGGGTAGTTGTTAAGAGAATTAATTAAAAACTAATGATCTTTAGATTTTTACTGAGAATATGAGAATCTCATGCCCACCACCACTACCCTATCATACCCACCAGGCCACCACCGCCACTGCTCCCCCAGCTGCTCTCCGTGTAGGCGTGTACCACATCGTCTTCATCCTCATTATCATCATCGAATTTTCTCAACAAAAAAAAAGAATGCCCTTCGATTAAAAGTAATTAAATAAAATGGGATCTTTTTATTTTCCTGAAAAATCATTAAAGTTGAGAACTTTGGTTCTTT
The DNA here is from genome assembly GCA_038382645.1 of Spergularia azorica. NCBI lineage: Eukaryota > Viridiplantae > Streptophyta > Magnoliopsida > Caryophyllales > Caryophyllaceae > Spergularia > Spergularia azorica. The sequence continues at coordinate 28,690 of JBBYHQ010033829.1, read as the reverse complement.
TTAATTTTCCCGAGAAAACCAATAGAAATGTGAGAACTTTGAACACAAAAGCTAAGATTAATTGGTTTTTCTGGGTAGGAAAATTGTGTACTAACACAACTACACAACTACAAAACAACCAGATTAAGCAAAAAATCATTGAAAAAACTTCAATCCCTCTCCATCATTTGCCATTTTTCTCTCTCCGAAAACAGTCTAGAAATGACAAAAATCTCCAATTTGATTTTTTTTATTATTGAAAATGAAAAAATAAAAAAAACAAGATCCGACCAAAACTTTCAAAGAGGAAAGAGAGAAGATTTTAGAGGAAAGAGATGAAGATGGGTGGGATTTTGAGATGCACTAATGGATGATGAAATTGAGATTTGTGGATGAGGGTGAACGAATGAAGAAGAATGATCAAGATGAATGATGTGAATGATGAAGATGCATGACGTTCTGATATTGGGGATGGGGATTTCTAATTTTTTATGTGGTCGTGTTGGTGGGTTAATGTAATTTGGGTTGGGTAAGTAACGGCTAAATGACAAAATTGGTATATAAAAAAACACCAAAATATCAGATTGGTATAAAAAAACTTAAAGAGACAGATTGGTATAAAAAAATGGCAAAAGAGTCAAATAAGCCTAAATTTATGTTGGGGTTGAAAAATTGACAAAAATAATTGCTTATATTTTTTCAAAAATATGAAAAACTGTTTTCTACTATTTTTACAAAAATAAGTTGTACCATGAAAAATATTTTAAAATTTAGTAAATAATCATTTTTCTTATTTTTGAAAATGAAAATTAATTTTTTGTGCCGATTTTCCAACTTTGGGGAAAAAATAGGCTTATTTGACTCTTGTTGTTTATTTATATACCAATATGTCTCTTGAAGTTTCTTTTATACCAATCTGGTATTTTGGTGTATTTTTATATACCAATTTGGTAATTTGGCCGGTAAGTAACTAGAAAGAGGGAAATATTAAGGAGTAATCGGGTTGAGTTTTGAGTTAATTAGATTAAATGATCCTATTAGAAGATTTAGGCCCTGTTTGATAGGACTTATTTGCAGTAGTATTCAGATCAGTTCAGAATCATTTAGATCAGATCAGAGTCATTCAAATCAGATCAGATCAGATCAGAAATGTTCAAATTTATATCAATGTATTTGGTGCATAACTGATACTAATTCGTTGAAATTCAATCAAAATTTTAACACATTCAGATCAGATCAGATCAGTTCAGAGTCATTCAGATCAGATCAGAATCATTCAGATCAGATCAGATCAGTTCAGAAAGATGCAGTCCTATCAAACGGGGCCTTAATGGTAGAGTTAGTAAGGGTAGTTGTGGAAGGTCAAGTAACAAATATAGTCCCAAAACAGAAACGTAAAGAATCAGATGAAATTGCCGAAAAAAGAATATCTTCAAAAAAAAGAAATGGAGGGAGTATAATAGAACATTCCATATTTCCATGTGATAATTGGAGATGGAAATATCACAGATACGGTCATCATCCCGAAACATTGTAAGGAAATGATGGGCAAAAGATCATTTCCAAGATTCGTAGGTAAAAGAATCAATCCTAATTTCCCTATTCATAGAATCATAACGCGAGTTAATATCGCACCAATTTTCTCCGGTGCAATTGTTACAAAATCATTCGAATATTTTTTTTTATTGGATGATAATCGTAGAAACATAAACGGTCGATCAAGTTCACGAGCAACACAGCCACAACTAAAACTAACCGGACCCATCTACTATAGGTGGGTAGCAATTCAACCTTATTGAAATGCCATGAATTTGTCAGACAACTAAACTAACTGGAAAACTATTTCACTTCCAAATTCGACCAGTAATTCATATCTTAACAAAATAGACACAAATCAGCCTACTCCGCAAACAACCTCGTCGGAACGGTCTCTTTCTAATTAATATCTAACCCAAGCTCACACCTCATAGCTCACACACACTCTACCAGAACAATACTGCTCAACAACTCCACCTTTAAAAGCGTCATTTATAATATGTTCATTCATTACTTACTAACTCAAATTACTAAAAATTCAGTGTTATTTAATACAAAAATCCCAGATTACAAACTGGTAATTAAAAAGAAGAAATACAGTAAAACGTTTAATTATTAATATAATTAGTGGTAGTACAAACAGCTAACAAAATTAAGAGTTTTGTCATTTGTGAGGTTTGTTTTGATGAAACTAGTATGATTCATGTGATTTTTTTGTCTTTCAAAAAACTCTCCCTATTTCTCTCTCTTCTTCAATAAGATACACACCCCCAGAAAAAAAAACCAGCCCATACAATTAAAAACCATAGAAAAATATCATATTTTCATATCTTAAAATCTTAGTATATTCTAAATTATTTTTCTGGGTTTTTGTTGGTGATAATTTGATCAAAAAATGGCAGCAAGTGTATCAAGGTTCATCAAATGTGTGACAGTTGGAGATGGGGCTGTTGGCAAGACTTGTATGCTAATTTGTTACACAAGCAACAAATTTCCCACTGTAAGTTTCCAGATTTAGCATCTGGGTCTCTCAATTTGGAATGTTTTCATCTTAATTTTGTGCATCATTGGTTTGTTTTGCTGTAATTTCTGCTGGGTTTTGCAGCTTTTATAGTGTTATTTTGGAATCTTGACCTAGAAGTTTCTATCTATGTTAAAAATGTGCAATTGGGAGTATTATTCTAGTGTTTTTTTCAGCTGGGTTACAGGTTGTTGCAGCTTTTTTTTTTTTGGGTGTTATACTGTTGTTATACTGTTATCTTGGTATCTTAACCTAAAAGTTTCCATCTTTATGTGAAATAAATAGTAAATCACCTTTATGAAAGTGAATATTGGTTGTTTCTTGGTAATTGCTGGTATTGGATTTATGATTTTTAAGGAGCTATTGTGTTTTTTTTTTACCAGGACTATATCCCAACTGTGTTTGACAATTTCAGTGCAAATGTGGTAGTTGAAGGTACCACAGTGAACTTAGGCCTCTGGGATACTGCTGGTGAGCTAATTGTGTTTCGTATGTTTGTTCGTTTTTGTTAAAGAATCGATTTTTACACTCCGAGGACTGATTACAGCAGGTTTTGATAAAGCACATTTGTGATTGCTTATCTCACTGAAGAGGTGTAAATAAATCAGTTCTATGAGCGTAAAAATAGGGTTTCGTTTTGTGATTGTCAATACTTATTAGTTGTCTGTGCAGTGAAGTAGCAAGGTAGCTTGTGAATCTTGTAGTGGTGAAATGGGTATAGAACTTGCATTTTGATGTTTTGGGCCTGCTGTTACTTACGTAGGACAAGAGGATTACAACAGATTAAGGCCGCTGAGTTACCGAGGGGGTGATGTCTTTGTCTTGGCTTTCTCATTGGTCAGTCGTGCCAGCTATGAAAACGTGCAAAAGAAGGTACATTTTCCTGTTGAATTAAGGGCTTCTAAGTAGAACAGACTGTTTTGAGTGATACAGAATGAATACCTTTTTATGCAAATATTGACTCACAAATTCTTGATCAGTGGATCCCGGAGCTTCAGCATTATGCACCGGGAATTCCTGTCGTATTGGTTGGCACCAAAATGGGTAAGGGAGCATTTTTTGTTCTAGAGGCTGTAGTGTTAAATCTCTTCAGTTTCATTACTCTGTGGCATAATTTACCTGATAAGCATAATGTGTACTCCTGATAAGCAATATTATTTAAGTGATGTGCTGTGTGGCGTAATCTTCATTCTTTAGGATCCCAGTCAAGGTTAAGTGATCTAAAACATGAATGTGACTTCTTGTCTTTGTCCGTTCAACCATGTTGATATTAGTGTGATTTCTGAAGTCTACATTGCTTGGTCATGGTATTTCTTTTTTATTCTTATTGGTTTCAAATTGTGCACTCAGATCTTCGTGATGACAAACACTACTTGGCTGATCATCCTGGACTAGTCTCTGTTAGCACGTCTGAGGTAAGTTCTAATAGTCGATCTGTATGCAGTTTTACGCTAATTTAATTTTGACATGAATGATTCTTGATGACTTAGGGAGAGGATCTTCGTAAGCAAATTGGTGCCGCTTACTATGTCGAGTGCAGCTCCAAAACTCAGCAGGTAACAATGACCTCGTAGATTGTCATATTTGCAATGATGATGCACTGCCTATTCTTTTAATTTGTTTTCAAAAGTACAAAACATGAGTGAACCATCCTGATCCCAGAAATTCATAAGCAGAGTAATGAATGAGAAGACGACATGTTGAAGCTTTTACAGATTCTTCCTAGAGAAATCTTCTAATTCTTTGTGGCTTAACTTGTAAACGGTGCACCACGACATCTAATTCTAAAAAGCTTTAACACGCTTCTGATGCTCTGGGGATCTGACATGAGGAGTCAGTTTTCCGATTTATACTCACCGCGCACTGTTCATAGTTATGCTTCTAGTAGACAACGCAAGTGGGTCAACCCTCCTGTTGAATTAGGTCATTCTATTTGAAGCTCTTTGTTGTTGTTCTCAAATTGAGACTTGCTTAACTCTGCGTTCTTCCATGCTCTTATAGAATGTGAAAGCTGTATTCGATGCTGCAATCAGAGTGGTCATCAAGCCTGCTCAGAAACAAAAAGAGAAGAAAAAGAAGGCAAAGCGAGGGTGTACAGTGTGAGTGCTTGTTTAATTTAATTGTATTCTTCTCATCAACCATGAGCTTCGTTGTCTATTATGATTTCTAATTGATGATGTTTGGAAGCCTGGGAGGATCTTAGGACGATTTAAAAGAGGGAGAAAGGGAATGACTTTCCCCATTATTACCCCCTAGGGTCTCACCCCCACCCGTTGTAGAGTTACCCCGAGTGAGTAGCTGGTTGACATTTGTGTCTCTTCTCCAACCACTCATGCACCACCCCCTTTAGCTTGATGGTTGATCAATCTCTTGACCCTTTAAACCGTAGCAAGCCATGGTCATTTTTACCGCCTCCATAAACATCAAACCTTCGCCTTTTTCTGAAGTAGGGGCTGGTGATAGCAGTTGTGTCAACCATTTTTGCTGAAGTATGATGCTGTTTACGGATAAAGTCATCATATAGATTAAATTTGAAGTATTCTGTCTTCACCTTTTTTTTCTGGTTCGTACTTGAGTGCAAAGAACATTCAGGTGGGATTCTAATATAATTTATTGGACCTTTCTTTCTACAGGAAGATCTGTGGTGGAAAGCTTGCATGCCTCAAATGAATACTGAACCTCGTACAACATTGTGAATGCTCACCAACAGGCAAGGAGCTTTACATAACCTCGTTACCAAAATCCAAAAACAATCAAGATCGAGCAATATATACGTGCTGTCAATAGTAGAACTGCGGCCTGTTAGTCTCTTTGTAAATGTAGTTCGTTGCATTCTTTTCCGATTTAATTGATGTTTGATGATCATCAAAGTGTTGGCTTACAGGTAGTAAGGCTCATCTTAATGGCGTTCGGTCTTAGTTTTCTAGTCTCCTAGGGGTAGATTCATATCTCTTGAATAGGCACAGGGCATTACTTTATTCAGTGTAGAAAAGCTTGATTTCTTATAGAACTACTATTCCGGGAAGAAATAACTCCACTGCCCGAGCACTGACCAGAGGCTCTCCAATGTATTTTGCAAGCCTTGTCATTCGCTTAGCAGATAGTATTGTAAAATGCTGCCATTCGCTCGGTAGATGATAATGTTGTATTAAGTTGCAAGAAACTATGCAGATCGTTACTCAATTGACAGATTATATTTGCACATTTTGATTCAAACAGTGTGCTGGGTCAACAAAAAGCGTAATGTGGTAGCAGATCGTCCTGCTGTCGTAGCCTGTTTTCAAAAAAGTGCTCTTCGTTTTTGTTTATTTTCTCCACTTTGAGCAACAAGGGCTTGTATGAAAATTGAAGCCATCCACGATCGATCAATGTTGCTATCAGGTAGAAAATCTTCAACTACGACAATATTGACATGTTTCACCCACCAGTAAATGTAGCAAAACTCTCTCCGATCATCAACATCAGCATTACGGCAATGCCTATTACCTTTGCAGTTGGAATGCTTCAACTGTTCCAAAAGCTAAAATATCCCAAGAATTGAAGTGAAACCGGTGGTAAAAATGAAACCAATTTTAAGTTACACGAGAACTCTGCGTCAGTGCATCGATAGTCTACTTCCCTAGTAAACAAGCCAAAGAGGACTCTACAAATAGGGACACCAACTAGGGAAAGAGAGAAGTACCAAGATCCTGACCTAGAAAAAAAAAAAGGTACCAAGATCCTGACCTAGAAAAAAAAAAAAGGTACCAAGATCCTGAAACTTACAGCAAGTGCAGCACAAGTACTTCCAGGGCATCCTTAGTGAATCTGTCATGCCACGAAATACGTTCCCCGAGAACTAATGCATCAATATAATCCCTAACTTTTTCAAGCAAAATGAAGGTGTTGTCAAAAGAACGAAAACAAAAACAAATAAATAAGTCCCAGCAGCCAATCTCAAACACACCCGTTCTTCCTGGTTGACTGCTTAGCCATTGCAAAGAAGTCAACAACGACAACACTGTCGATTATTTCTAAACACAGGTTTCTAAACCGTGTAAAACCTGACTGCAAGTTTATGAAGGCATAAATCAGTGCCAATTATAGAGAAGAAATTAGTATAGCATACTTACTCAGTTACTTGCACGGTTGTACCAACCCCCAGATTAGTCAGCTTAACACCAAAAGCAGATGAGAGGACAGCATGCAGAGATGAACATCGTGGATTTTAAAACTTTTAAGAGAAAACAACTGTGGAGTAAATAATATATATCGCTAGAATGAGAAAGACGAATAAAAGAATTGATTACATAGAGAGAGATTCATATACAAACAAATTCAACATCCATTGCTGGAAGGTTGAAAAACGAACAAATGAGCATAAACTACACCTTTCTCAGTCCTTTCAACTATCTACAGACGAGAAACTGAGTAACACCCACCTAGGGGTCAGACCACGCCCTGATATTAGCAGAACCCCAAAATATTCCCTTCTTAGAGCACAATGAATCAGCACAACAGAAGATGAGGGTCGGAAACTTACGAACACATCAGTTTACGCGCTTACCACCCATCCTTTATGTAAAAAGTTAGGTATTGACTTCCTGGTAGTTAGCCTGGGTCCATCTTCTACGAACTGGAATGCAAAATGGGAAGTACAGTTAAATTATGCAGGTTCAGGCAAAAGTCAAAGATACAATGACTCGATATGCTTAAGTAGGCTAAAATCATAACACACAATCACAATGGGATTGCTGGACCATTACAGCCAGTCTATGAGACAAAAGTTAGCAGGCTGCTGACAGGTAAGTTAGTAACCTTTGTTGTCAGCTAAAATAAATCTGGAACCAAGCTAATAAAAAGATAGAACAGCTTGAAATAACTAACTAGAACCTTAAAAAAGAGCAAAAGACTTTTACTCATCTCTTACAATGAAATCACTGTTTCTAAGACTCCTCGTGTGTTCTATACTTTGTATTACAAACATCATTATTCAGCATGTACATATTTCCCAAATGTAAATGCACCATCCACAATCGAATTTGCTGGCCATGGAAAACCACTCAATAGACATGCATATAGAGGTGTTTACTCGCCATGCTCTCAGCCACTAGCAACTTCGTATAACTTCCAGACTTTCAGTGCAACAACATCTCTGTGCACACAAGGCAGTGAGTGATGCCTAGGCGCACAGCTTCACCCCATAGCATTTCAACAAAGTTCATATATATACATGAAACAAGGGGGTAAAATGAATGAAATCTAAATTTTATTTTTGGAAAAGTAGATTTTATTTATGAGAAAAAAACGGATTTTTATTTTTACAAGAAAAATAGATTTTTAACACAAAGAAAACAAAAAGAAGAGGTCACCATATCCTCAAATACAAAAAGGGCAGGGGATGCATACTAGCACATCAAAACCCGTCAAGAAAACCTATCATAGGACTCAATTTATCATAATTAATCTGCAAATTCAAGATTCTCCTACTCTGTCCCCTAAATACTTCCTAGAATAAGTTTGGCCGGTAGGCGGTCTCAGATTGTATTACATCAGTGTTACGACTCCAAGAATCAAAGGATAATTCTTTTAACTCTCACATTATGGGTGCACATTGCACTTTCATTGAGTTAATCAGCAACCAAATGCAAGCTTGAATAACCTCAACGAAACCAAATGTAATGCTGACAATACACAAAAGTGATACAGAAAACTAAAAGGCAGACTTACATAGGTAAACAAACTTCCAACTGAGAAGAGTCGCATTATGGCATCATCACATGTATCTATTTCCACCATGAAGGTTGCTTAAAATTTCGCATATCCATACTCCAGCCTCCATCAGGTTCTTTCCTTTTCAAAATGCCTCCTCCCATGGTACACATCCTTGTTTGCTCCTCTGCAGGCAGCTGTGAACTGATGGCAGAGCCATCTCTAGACACAGCTGGCATCGACCCATCTCTCCCCTCCAAGTCAACAACACCAGGACCTGAATTAAGATCGAGGCCATGCTTTCCCCATATTTTATTGCTAGCAGTTAGTCCATTACTGCTAACATCTGGAATAGGACTTGAAACAACATATGCATGTGGATACTGGAAAGAAACAGCTGCTGCATTTCCAGCCAACTGGGAAGGAATAGCAGATACCCGACCATTAGCAGGCAGGTCCATGTATCCTGATGGTCCACCCGCCAAGCCAGATGTAGGAAGAGGAAAGCTGGTACCAAATGAAAAAATAGGATACTGAAGTGGGGCAGACTGAAAAGTAATAGCAGAGGAGGATCCTAACACAGATCCCCTGTAGGCATCAGCGTTAAATGAACAATTTGAGCTTGGGCCACCCATAACCCGACGAGTACCACTGCCTATACAACCGACTTGAAACGCTTCTCTATCAGGCAATACAGATGGTGATAAACTCACTGAATAGCTTGTTCCAGAAGGATTCCAGGAAAATACATTACTTGCATCAGAGTTGTTAATTCTGGATGCAGAACCTGACTGGAGGGGAATATTGCTACACAAAGGTTGACAGCATGGTATTTGTTCAACAGGGATTTCCTCTACCGCAGGCCCACAATTCAAATCAAAATCTCTTTTACCGCTTGCTTCCATGTCTGAAGCTTCATCAATTTTATTCAGATCAAGGTCAAGACCTCCAGAGCTATGCAATGCTGGTGTAGTTATCAGCTGACAGAAAGAAGCATCTTTAAAATTGGGCTCGGAATCTTCATCAGCCACATTAAGGTCAATATTTAAAGGTCGACGTGCTTGTCTGCTAGTAGCACCATCAGGATGAGGAGCCTCAGTGGGACTTGAAGGCAACTCTATTTTTCTTGGCTCAGCTGGACGAAATGCACTTCTAGCTGCTGATCCCTTCCACCCAGGTTCTTTTTTATCCCTCAACAAGCCGTCAGGTGGGACAAAGGGTCCCTTGGCAGCAGCAGCCACAGTAATTGACGTCGTGGGACCACCTGGTGTAGAAGAAACAGGCTTTTGAAGGGAACTAGCTGAGCAGATATTAGGAAGAAATGGACCCTTAGCCACACCACCAGGCTCTGGATGTCTTCCGTCATCCACATTCAGACCTTCATTCAAGTCAAATCCGAGCTTTGTATCCGCAGCAATTACGGTTCCAGCTGCGCTGTCAACTTTTCTCCCTCCTTGAACAGTAACCAAATTGTTCTCTTTTGTACTTGACTCCACATCTTCTGTCAAAAGTACAGCAGAAGAACACACTTGTACACCTGAACTCCTGGATTGTTGCACAAAGGCCTCTTTGTTATCAAAATCTTCATCCTTGCAGTCAGTATCCATAGTCACATCAGAATGATGCATCTCAAGATCCTTTTGATTTTCACATTTTTGTGAAGGGGCATTTTCCTCGACCAATCTTCTCTTGTCATGCTCATACTCATGGTCACAGAATTCAACGGCCACAGTTTTATCTAACTTCAAGATTGCATTCACAAGGACCGACTGTTGACATGTTCTCGAAGAAATTGCTGGCATCTCATCTGTATTTTTAGGTTCACACTGCAAGGATACTGCACACGATTTTTGATCCATAAGACCATCATTCACGGGCTCCACAGATACATTACTATTTACAACACCACCAGTTATTGAAGGGTATGTGGTATCTCTAAGAGCTGAGTTCTCAGATTCAACATTCGGAGATGAGTCGTTCACTTTTTCTTCAGCATCCAAATGACTATCAACTGACTCCCTAACAGCAAGATGCCGATTACCACATTCATAATTTATAACTCCGCCATTTATTTTGAGAACATCAACAACACTCCTTTGAGTAGTACAGGCAATGATGACGTGTTGATCTGATACCTTGTCTCCTGTGCAGCCTTCCTCTTTAGCAGTATCCAGGTACTCAGATGAATCTCCATTATTAATATTTGAAACACCAGAAGATTTATTGCACTCATCAACACCACCAACATCAGCTGACAGACCTTCCTGTTTAATCATATCATCACCATGCAACTCTTTTATAGTTCCATTGCAGCCAGAGTTCTCACCAGTTGTCGAAGAAAGTCTGTACGGAGAAACAGCTGGTGAACTAATATCAGGTTTCGAGAATTCTCCAACAGCTACACTGGCAAGCAGATTCATTCCATCATCGTCGCGAGCTGACATCGACATGTGAGCTACTGAGAGCTTCATACAACTTTCAATTAAAGCATTCAAGGGACCGAAAGAAGAATCGTGTACATTGCTGAATTTTATCTCACTTAAGCGAGGAGAATATGCAGCTGATGAATCGCCGACATCATTAGATTGGTGAGAAACATCTTTTCCCTCCTGACAGCCATCTTTAGATTGGTCAAGCCTCTCTGGAGAAGATGCTCCACTGTTTATGCGAGAAGTAGCCTCAGCAGTCGCAGCAACAATACTTTGCGCAGGCCCCTGAACTCTTTTAGGAATCTTAACAATAAGCTTATGATGGTTCCCTTCATGAAAGTTCCCTACATTAACAGAACTCTCAAACTCATTTAGTGATACTTTTTCAACAAGTGAACTTCTGGCCGTGGATGGACTGATAATTGGAACAGTTTCTTTATGGACAGCAGAAGTGTAACCATTAGTTGATTTCCTGTGCTTGGAGCCACCACTTGTGGATTTATTCAAACTCTTAGAACTGGTTATGGATCTCTTCACATCCTCCTTTTCACATGAGACCATACATTTCGCATGGTCAGTCAAGCACTGGCTATTGTTACGTGACTGGCTTAAACCACTGTTGTTTTCCACTCTTACAACTGTCTGAAGTGGCTCAGAGATTCCTCCATTAACAGAAGATCTGGATTGTCTATCCTTACATTTATTAAAAGTCAATACAGGCAGCTCTCCCTGGGCCATCTTCACTGTGCTAGATTTCAAGGAAGAATGATGAGTGACAGAGCTCCTAACAGCTGCCCCAGAAGATTCATTAGAGTGCCCAGTACTATGAGGACTATCTCTTGACCTGCCTGGCCATTGGACAGCTTGAGCAGGAGCAGATTCAGTATCATTGATGTTCATTTCAGCCTCCACACGTTTCTTCCAAGTATCAACCAAACTCCTTGCTTTCTTCTGAATCTCAGAGTTTTTGTGAGAACGTAAATGATTAACAGATTTACCAATGTTACACATCTGCAAGGCATTAAGATTCACAGGCAGCTTATCAAGTGCTCGAAGCAAAACCAGGAGGAAATCCTCTACAAGTGTATCACTATTTTTTAGGTTCCCAAAATCACCAATTGTACCCTTGTGAACCTCCTGGAGCCATTCATCAAATACAGCTAAACCTTTAAGCTGAACAAACTGACTGAGGCAATGAAGCTTATCTGTAACAGCTACGACACCAGCAAGCATCGACCGCCCTGTCAAATCTATTTTTTTCTCAGACTTATGAGTCTGCATGAGACGTAACAGCCTTGCTACAGCTTTAGAATCAGCTAGTCCACCTTTCTCGGCAATCCTAACAATTTCTGAGTTCAGCAAGCCTTCTGATCTCAACTGCCCAGAGTTCTCACCATCAGCACATGCATTGGGTTCTCGCTTAACCTGCACAGAAGATTGATCTTGCCGATCTCTCTTCTTTCCCTTTGTTTGAAAAGACAAGTTAGAGCAACTAGTCTGCATGCTATCTGGACTATCTTTTTGCAGAGAAGTAGCTGTTGAGCCATTGGATAGCTTGGGAGAGCGGGGACCAAGCTGCTCTACAGGCACATTCATTTCTATACGTGTTTTATTCAAGAGTTTGTTTACTTCTTCCTGCCATTCCTGAAGAAGACATTCAAAATTCAATTTAAAGCCATGAAAACAGAACGATCGATGCCCAAACCGAAATCGGGAAAGGTAAATGTAAGGAAAAACAGCAACCAGATTGTGAACGCATTGATGTACTTACATCAATAAAATCTTGATCTGTAAGCCACCACAGACACTTGTTTGTAATGTCATAAACTCGACGGCACACAAACGAAGAAACCCCTGCTGGAAGTTCAGCACCTCTCGACAGAAACGCAACTTTACACGGATGGAGCAATGATGCAGCAGGGATCTCATCCCTATGGAACGAATAGAAAACTTCGTTTGGTGCAGCGTCCAGGGGAACGCCTTTGAGAAGTTTGACTTCAGCACGTCGATAAAGCCAATTTACACCAAACGTTAAACTACTTTCTTTGTCTGGTATCAAAGAACGAATTATACCTACAAAAGGAGGAGAATCTTGTGCGGGCTTGAAGAGAGCGCAGTCACCAACACTAATCTTACGACCATCCTGTAGAAGATACAAGAAGTAATGAAATACACCAAGACTCGGAACTTCTAAGCTGCATAATGATGAAACACATGCAGTTTTAGAAAGAATAAGACTGCAATTAACACAACCAAAGAAGCTGACAGGTACCTGAAGTCATCCAAAACAACTACTCACCGAAGAAAAATTAAAACCAAGATAAACTGACGTGTCCCTCACAGAAGGAATATTGACAGGTTTAAACCTTCCAGGGCTCATATCCAGTTAACTAGCCAAGGCAAACAATAAGTAATTTGGATACAAGTATCAGAAACTAATTTTCCATGCTCAAGTAATTCAAGGCCAGAAGAGACTTAGGCCGAATGACAAACAGGGACAGTTGGACTCAAAAGATGATTCTAATGCCCAACAACAACATTACCCCAGTGCTTCAAAGGCTCCCATCATAAGGTGGGGTAATGGGGGGCGTCGGATGTAAGCAAGCCTTACCCCTACATTGAAAACATAGAGAGGCTGTTTACAAATGACAACATAATGAAAACTGGTTAAAAAATTGCAAGTACAGTTTTGTGAGCCATTTTTCTTTCATTCTTAAACTGGAATCAAAAGCTAGGGAATAGTGTTGGGTTGTTTTCTCTTGAAACAGATTCAGATGGGTATGCAGGGATATATAATTAGTTAACATGTTGGTTAACCGTATTCTGAAACATGCGTTATTCCAGTAAACCACAAAGAAAGATAAAAGATAGTCTTTGGCTGGAAATAGAAACCATTCAAACATTCCAAACCCAACATAAAAATTAAATTAATAATGTTCAAAGATCACCTGATATAACCACAGATTTGCAATCCTTCGAGAAAAAATTGAAGATACACAAAAACATTACCCTAGTGCCTCAAAGATTGAGGACTATGGTTCGGTAAAAAGGGGGGAAAACATGTATGCAACCTTACCCGTCCTTTGAATACATAGAAAGGATATTTTTAAATAGGCCACAATGAAAATTGTGATGAGAATTGCGTCAATTGACTGATTACAAGTTTGCGACTTCACAAAATAAGAGACATGAAAAGGATTAGCAGCCGTTTTTCTTTTTCATAGTTTCACTTTATATTCCAAAGATGCAGAGTAGTAAGTCTTTGACTCCATAGGAAATGGAAACATGGGTACAAGTTGAGACTAGAAAAAAAATGAGTCCCCAATATTGACATAAAGAAAAACTATGAACACGTCTCAGACATGTTAAGAAGTACACGGTCTTCGAGACACTACTTTGACGTTACCTTTTACATGTATAAAAATGTTACTTTTAGAAAAACATTACTTTCAGGAAAAAAAGTTGATAACAAATGAAAATATTTTTGTGCCATTTATAACTCGCTTTATGTCCTGAGATATTCACGGTCAAAGTTTGGAAAGTTAAAACCAATAAAAAAAATGGAGTGTTTAATGGGGGGGGGGGGTAATTAGCTAACACAACCTTTGTCTTTTTTATTATCTCTTCTTAAAAATGCTTCGTTGATGAATTTCTGTGATGCTACTTTAAATGATGACGTTAGTAATCACTAGGCAGTGTAGCTAGCAGAAGCTACACGGTACAATGGTGATGATGGTGAAATTTCTGGTAACAACTCTAGAAGAAAGCTAACTTAGGATGATCTAACTCATATGTAATTTATACATCTTTGCATTCCAAAACGACACTCTTCCTAGCCAACTAATTAAACTAAGAGCTACCTTGTGTCGACATTACATGGCAAGTGATCTGAAGGGAGGAAGTTATGCTATGTTACGTGGTGTCCATTACTTGCTTAATTAGGTCTGGTTATTTTTTTTGCAACATTATTTTTTCATGAATTACATACCTAATTAGTCATGCGAGATCCTCTCTCAAACACAATCATGTAAGATAATAGAAACACAACAAATGCGTCGTATCTTTCTTTTTTATTTCAAAATCGTTACATGTCCAGCATCAAAGCCGGTGCTTCCTAGATAAGATCAATTAAGTACAATTTAAGCTAGAATACATGTGTGTCACTACTTAAAGGTACAAGAACCCCTTTTAGCCAGCCTATGCCCTTTTGGGGAGAGGACTGTGGCTGTCCAGACCGTTCTCTAATTTTGGGACTAATTGTTGTATTAGACGGCCGGCCGATAACTTTTGGTATCACCAGCACAACCCTAACACCCAATCTACTTAAATACACCATCACTTACTTCTGCCCACCCTGAACTTCCACCTACCTCCAAACGCAGAATTCCCCCTCACCATGTTTCTTGCCTCCCCCGCCCTTCACAACCACCAATCTTCTTAGCCGTAAATGGATAAGTTTGGCCCACGTTTACAACATGTGAAGTGTAAAACACTCACAACGAGCCCCTTCTCCACCAAAGTCTGAGTTGCGCATACCTTGCATACTTTTTCCTTCCGAAATTAATTTGTGCTTGGTTAAATGGTTATTAATAGTCATGGGTTGAACAAGGAGGTGGAGGAGCACGAGTTGACTGATGAGAGTACGAGTTGCCAATGAGGAGCACGAGTTGTGAAGGGCAGTGACAGCTGATGACTGATGAGAGTACGTGACCAGCATTAGGGGAGGATGGGGTTCACGAGCCACGAGATGCAAAAATGTAATCTCGACTCCATAGCCTTAAACATTATGCCCACCTATCCTTTGAGTTAGTCTCGAGTCTCGACCAACACCGTCTTTTAACATAATGTTAAAAACTTAAATCTTGATAACAAGTAAACCAAACAGCAATCCTAAG
Organism: Spergularia azorica; assembly: GCA_038382645.1. NCBI lineage: Eukaryota > Viridiplantae > Streptophyta > Magnoliopsida > Caryophyllales > Caryophyllaceae > Spergularia > Spergularia azorica. The sequence goes on along the minus strand of JBBYHQ010033829.1, from coordinate 13,139 downwards.
AGTGGTTCAGAAAAATCTCAACTCTACAATCTCCAAAACAAATTAAATTCCACCTACAACGACAAACCCTCCATCCATATACCCCGCGCACACCACCTTCGAATTCATTAGCTTATTCGATCCCGAAACAACATAGTCTACTTGACAAACCTAGAATTACTAGTAACGATACAATACGAAACATGCTTGCAAAACTCCCTCCTCAAATCTTACAAGCCTTACTAAACAGCCAACTCGAAACAATACGATACTAAACAAGGTTCACATATAGCAATAATAACCACGCAATCTAACAGAAATTGTGTGTAGCTGAAAAACAGGCAAAAATAGAAAGAAGAAATGACAAAGAAAATCAAGTACCTTAACGAGGCTTGTAGTAGAAGACACATTTGGAGCAACAGTTCTAGACGACGGCGGCAACGAAGAACAAGGGACAGGCCACATGAGCCGACTCTGTTTCTTAATCACGCCACCTTCTTTCCCATACACCACCACCATAGCATTGCATTTTTTTCCCCCAATTCTCTCTCCTCCACCATAAACTCCACCCCCAATTCAACCCTATTCCTCCTCCAAAACCCTAATTTCCACCCAATTCAACTAATTCAACCACTCCACCAACTCCAATCGAACTTAATCCCCACCTCCACAAAAACCCTAACTTTTCACCCCTCACTCACAATAAATTAAAAATTAGATAGCGTGATGAAGAAGACTGAAATTGACGACAGCAGAGCTCAGATCGATTAAAATATAGTACGAGGAGAGAGAAAAATTAGTGCAGATTTTTCGTAATTTTGCGATTTGATTAAAAATTAAAATCGAGGATCTGACAAGAAAGTTTTGTTTGAGCTTGTGAGAGAGAGTTGGGAGAGGAGAGAGAAAGGGTGAGAATAAAGTGTCACTGAACTAGTGAGGTTTTGCCACGTGGCAACAGGTGGAAGGGGGGCGCCAAATTGAATAAGCGTACGGTACTGTTGGTGGTAGTATAGGGTATAGACGTGAAATTGTGAATTGTGTACTCCCTCCGTCTCAGCTCAAACGCCCCATATTTCATTTCGGGATGTCCCACCTCAAACGCCCCATTTATTTTGGGACATATTTCTCTCTCCTGCTTTTACTAAATTATTACATCATCTCTCAAATTATCTCTCCTACTTTTATTAATCCTCACATTCTCTCTCCTCCTTTTCCCTAATATTACCCCCACTGAACTTACTATATCAATTTTTCTTATTCCACTACAAAAACGTCATGGGGCGTTTGAGTTGGGACGGAGGAAGTAGTCAAGAAGAAGCTTCAATAATACGAGTAATATTAAGAGATGAGAGACTATCCAAATCTTACTTTCTAACTTTAGTACCTTCCTTTTTAGTATTCTTTATCTTTATTTCAATTTTTTTATAATTACTTTTCGTTACTTTAGTACGTCTCGTCCTTTATGTCGTCACGGATGAAGATTGTTGATAAATCATCTATATCTAATTTGAGTACATGAGAGATTCCAAATAAGCGTAAAAGATTGAAAAAAACTGAACGTTTCACCGAGGGAATACACCATAGAAACGTGCCCTCAGTATCATTATAAGGGAGCTTCAAGCTTACCCTCTTTAAATGCAAATGTCACAATGTTGTCGATGTCATAGTATAACAGATGATATCAGCCGGTGAAGCATAGACAGATTAGACACAATATGATGAAATGTGGAGCTTAATAGTTAATACGGAGTGTCACATTTAGACTTATGGTTCAATTGTGTATAAATTGTCTTCGTGAGGGTACACTACTTGGGTATTCAACGATCAGAATCCATTTTAAATAGCTTGTTCATACGCGTAGAGCCGGCCAATTGCAATTCGTTACAATTGGTTTCCACATAAAAAACCAATAGACTAGTGCAGTAACGTGCAGTCTACTTAAGACGTTTTGCTGTGGACGATTCACTCCGGTGTAATTGCTCTGAGGGTAACTAGGTAAGCAGATTGAACGGGACCATACAATTCCATTCCGTACAGAAGTACGCAACGGGACTCAACCAAACAACAGCCACATTAAGTCATTAACATGTCCATAACAATCTTTCAGCACTACAGGGAAGCAACACATGCTGTTATCCGGCATGCTATGCAAACTACAGCTGTTAATTCTGCATGAAATGGTAAGCGTCAAAAGGTAATCAGAATTTACAGGCATCTCCAAAACCAAGGGTATGTGACTGTGTTGCGCCTTCTCGGGTAATATACCATCACTATAACAGGAACATAATGTGTGTGGGTAACTAACTATTTCCCTGAATTGCTGAAACTTTTCAGCAGCGCACATATATTAGCAATTGTCTCATCATATAACCTCATCAACCAGATGCCCCAACAAAAAGAAAACTTGTACAATACAATGAAGTTTTCACATTTCCGGGTGGTCACATAACTGACAAGAAACGAAAACAGAGTTTACAGACATCTCCATAACCACAGGTCTATGTTAGGCCTTCTCCAGTAATATACCATCACTATAAAAAGAACATAATATTTATGGGGGTAACTAACTATTTCACTGAATTGCTGAAACTTTTCATAACCTATGTTAGGAATTGCCATCTTATAACCACATGTCGCAACAGAAGGAAAACTTGTATAATACAATGAAGTTTTCACATTTCCAGGTGCTCACATAACTGACAGCCATAACAGAACCTGCAAATGTCTCTGACTGAGTTCCTCAATTTAATAGTCTTTCCGAACATCATTAGAGTTACTACTCTACATCATATAAACTATACAAACAATCAGACATGCATTTACCTTCAGAAACATTCCTCAAACAGGTAATGCCAAAAACATAAGTAGATGGACGACCTTTTTTCTCTCAAGAATGAATTTAAGGGGACATGAGAAACAGGGAAGAAAAGTCTAGCTGCAGCAAAATTTGGTAGCAACTCTTATATACTGCGGAAAGAGGACATGAGAAACATCAGAACGATAAATTAAAGAGCAAAGCACATACAAAATGGCTTCGACTTCAAGTTTACAGATCCAGCCTCCACTAGCTGGATGATTGAATGGGGAAGGATTGGGATCAAATTTTAAGGGTCTATAAGAGGTCAATTCACCAGTATGAGCACCATCCGAGTGCCTGCGCAATCAACAGCCAGCTTTCCAAGGGTCAAAATATCTACAAAGAGGAAATCGGTCACTGCAAAGCACTCTGCATGCACACGAAGAATACAGTGCAGCAGCAGCACTATTTCAAACATTAATCGGTAGAGCAGGAGATGGGAGCTGATAATACATCAGTTCAATCGTTTACCGCCCATTCTCTTCATCGGCACAACACATAGCCAATGACCTCCTGAGAACATGAGCTTTGCCCATCCTCGATCAACTGAAAGCAAGAATAGCAGCTTTTGAGTTAATTTAACAAAGTTCTACAAAGCAAACAGTGAAAACAAACTCCAATATGTCCCCAAGTAATCTTACCTCAGCTTCCATGAAAACACCACTGTGTGTAGATTCCGTGCAGGTATCCTTATTGCCACGAAGGTTGCTTATAGCTGAGCCTATCAGAGTCCCACCCACCATCAGGTTCCTTCCTCTTCATAACACCACCTGCCATCGAATACAACCTTGCTTGCTCATCTGTTAGAGCAAGAGAACCCATGTTGGACATAGGTCCCATGTTGGACATAGGTCTCGGCGGAATGGGCAACGTATCGTCTCTCCCTTCAACATCAGGACCTCCAGGACCAGCATTGAGATCTAAGCCTTGTCTTCCCCATTTTCGACTATTGTCCACAGCAACACTATTGCTAACATCAAAAAGGCTAACAACATATGGCCGAGGATACTGGGAAGGAACATTGGGGGCACTTCCTACTAACTGAGAAGCGACTGCAGGAATACAAAGACGGCCGCCGGAAGAAAGATCCATAAACGCATTTGATCCACCTGGAAGAGAGGACGATGGCAAAGGAAAGCTGGTACCAAAGGGAAAAACTGGATACTGAAATGGTGCAGAAGGAAATGGAACAACAGGAGACGAAGACAAAACAGAACCCCTATACATATCTGGGTTAAAAGGCATTGCTCCCGCTGGACCACCCAACATTCTAGGTGGAACACCACCAGTGCCAGCAATGGCAAAAGGCTGCTCCCTATCAGGCAAAGGCGCGGGAATTGGCATGGCTGAGTATGTGCTGGCGGCAGTATACCATGGATTCAAAGTCCCCATTTCTGTATTATTTATTCTAAAACCAACAGAAGGCTGAGAGGGGATGTTTGCGCGTACATGAGGGTTAAAAGACAAGGAATCGACTGTAGCTTCATCAGCTGCTGGCCCATTATTTAAATCAAAGTCCCTCCGACCACTATCACTATTGGAGACAGCATTTGATGATGACAGCCTTATTGATTGAAGCGGCATATCAAATCTATGACTGACTGGCGGAGGCTGACCCAAATCTGAAGCCTCATCAACTTTATTCAAATCAAGGTCTAAGCCTCCAGCAGAACGAGAAGACACAGCGCCTGTTGGCCCATTATTTGTCCCAAACCCATCCCTTTTGGTAGTCTGAAAATCATTAATCTGACAGTCCATTTCCTCCATTGTCATTTCATCAGCCACGTTCAGGTCGATCTCTAAGCGTGCACGACCTTGTTTCCCAGAATTACCATCCGACACATTAGCATTATGCACACCAGAAGGCAAGTCAGACACTTTCCGAGGTTCGGCAGGACGAAACGCACTTGTCGCAGCTGATCCTCTCCATCCAATTTCACCCTTATTTCTCAGCAGGTCCTGAGGAGGCACAAAAGGCCCTTTTGCAGCAGCAGCCACTGTAATTGAAGCAGGTAAGCTAACAGATGTGGAAGCAACAGAGAGTGGAGGCTGGCTAGTCAAGCCAACAGATGAAAGAAATCCAGGTGTGGCTGTGCTTGGCAAGTCTACATCTTTGCCATCATCTACATCAAAGCCTTCATTTAAATCAAATTCCAGCTTCCCATCAGTACAAGAGCTTCCCACAGCAGGTGAAGAAGCACTCTCACCACATTGGCGGTCCCCCTCTGCATCTTCACCTTCATGCGCAGGCAGCTTAGAGTCTTTTAATTCTGAAGCCGGCTCTTTCTCCTGAGCAGGAGCAAGGGAGTTCATTTGAGAAGGACCAGCAGAAGTGTCTTTGTTGACAAGCTCCATGTCATTACCCTTAGTAGTTTTATCAAAAGCACCTGAATCTGACACAGATTCTTCAGTCTTCTGAAGGGATGGGAGACCATCCTTCTCCAGCTTCACCTTTTGATTTGGTACCTGATTTAGAAGCCGATCACCACCTACATCAACATCATCTTCTTTCATATCACTAAACTGCCCCGGCAGTAAATTGTTGATGCAAGAAGAAACTGCAGTTTTCTCATTCCTACCCACAGATACTGGAGCCGTCACCAAAGAAGACAACTTCTTTATCATAACCTTAGATTCCTGCCTTTCCTTCGCATCATTCTTCTGATTAACACATGCTGACATAACAGAGCCTGCTTCAACGGGTCTTACCTGCTTTTCTTCCTTCAAAGAGCCAACACCAATTTTGTCTTCAGAAGCCAAAGAGCTAGCAACACTTTGACTTCTATTAGGAGTACTGACATGACTATCATCTTTGATTGCGGGCTTCGATTCATTCACCTGATCTGAAACTCCACTCCCTAAAGCACGAGTAGAAGGAGCCACCGGAGATACAGCCTCAGGTTCATCACGCTTTCCATCAGTTCTCAGACAGGACTCTCCGTTAGGAAGTAAATCCTTGCCATGCGGCCTTGATCGAACACCTTGCTCCTCCTTATGTCCTCGGGAAACACCCGATGTAGTACTATGTTTCTGACCCTCCACAGCGACCTCAGCTTTAGACTGATTAGTATCTCCGACATTAACCAAGACATCACCATTTGACTTTGACCTCCGAGATTCCACTGCCACTGAAGTGCTCCTCTGAGGTGAATGAGCAGGCGAAGCTACAGTTGACTTTGAAATTTCCCCTGCAGCAACACTAGCAAGCAGGTTCATACCAACTACGTCTCCAGCTGACATAGGTATATTAGCTTCAGAGTACTTGACACAGCTCTCAATCAGCGCGTTTATGGAACTCAGTGAAGAATCGTGTATCTTCCTCGATTTCAACTCAGCTTTAGATGCTGACACAGCATTTGCAACATCAGTCAATCTTCCAGCATCATCACCAGTCTGACAGCGTGCAGAATCTAAAGCAGTAGCTGGTGATCCATCAGCCTCATCACATGGAACTACCCCATCTTTAAGATCGTTACTTTGCCATGACTCCGTGATCATGTCTGAAACCGTATGATTTCGGTAACCGTCACTTTTTTCTTTCGTAGCAAGCTTATCAGGAACCGCAGGAGATGAAGCTCTGCTGTTCATCGATGAAGGATCATCCAGGGACCCTCCGTTCGCATTTCGAGCAGGACTCGGACCCCGATTGCTTCTAATCCTAACTCTTATCTTATGACTGTTACTGTCAGCAACAGGGACATCACTAGCCTTTTCACATGTTGAGGGCTGTGAAAACATCTCTGACGCAGATATTCTAGTTAAAGTAGAGTTTTTAATTGATCCACCTTCCCTCTGAAGAGCTGAAGCAGCTACACCCTGAAGGCCATTAGCCGCTTTCTTGTGCCTCGAAGCACTCCCAGAACTCTTGTTCAAACTTGTTGAACCCGAATTGGAGCTCCGTGCGTCCTCCTTAACATGGCCCACATTTTTTACATGATCACTCGAACACTGGCTGTTTGTATGCGACTGACTAGAACTGCTACTTTTTTCATCCTTAGCCGCCGATAGCGGGAGCTCTGAGCTACTACTTATAACAGAGGTCTTCAGATGTCCATCCCTCACGCTGGCACTTGTAGATGCAGGTGGAGATGGTAATTTCACGATTGATGGAGATGCGGCTGCAGATTTAGCAGCAAATTCCCCCTGAATTGATTTTGCTGGAGCAGATTTTGACGAAGAAATTTGTGAAGGGGAACTTTTCAAGGCAGCATCAGATGCACTGGCATGCCTACTTACACCGTGAGATACATCATTCCGGACTCTGGCTTGCCAAGCAACACCCTGAATGGAACCAGGCCTTGAATCATTAATATTCATCTCAGCCTCAACACGTTTCTTCCATGTATCTACTAAACTCCTCGCTTTCTTCTGAATATCAGAATTTCTGTGTGACCTCAAATGATTCACAGATTTCCCAATGTTGCACATCTGCAATGCATTGAGATTAACAGGAAGTCTGTCCAACGCACGGAGCAAAGTTAAAAGAAAATCTTCCACAGACTTATCGTGATCCCTAGGGCTGCTGGAATCGCCAACCTTACCCTTGTGTACTTCTTGGAGCCATTCATCCAAGACAGGAAGACCTCTAAGCTGCACAAAACGATTAAGGCAATCGACCTTGTCTGTCGCAGCTATAACGCCAGCCAGCAGGGACCGAGATGTTATATCTATCCGCCTCTCAGGTTTATCTGGCTGCATGAGCTGAACTAATCTTTCTACAGCTTCAGAATCAACAAGCCCACCTTTGTCAGTTATTCTTGCAATTTCCGACTTCAGGGAAGCTTCTGATCTCAGGATACTGGAGTCTCCATCATCTGCCTTTGACGAACGCTCACGTTTTGCAGGTTCAGAACCCTGATCACTTCGCTCCCTTTTCTTTCCCTTCGACTGAGTAGGAATCCCAGTACCACTATTCTGCACATTATCTGGGCTGTGTTTTAGCTGTGAAGATGACATTGGACTATTCACTGTTTTAGGCGACCGACCACCCTGCTGTTGTTGAACTGTAGCATGCATTTTCAATTGAGTTTTCTGTAACAATTGATTTACTTCTTCCTGCCGACCCTGAAGAAATATAATAAATAAACTACCGCAGACAAGTGTGAAACAAAAAAAAAAAAAAATACGTGATTGATAACGATTCTTTAAACCAAGAAGAAAAGGTACTCACATTAATATAGTCCTTATCTGTTAGCCACCACAAACGTTTGTTTGTAGTATCGTAAACTCGTCGACACACAAATGAAGATACTCCTGACGGCAGTTCAGCACCTTTAGGCAAGAATGCAACTTTACAAGGATGTAGAAGTGAAGCAGCAGGAATCTCATCCCTATGAAACGAGTAAAAAACTTCGTTCGGCGCAGCTTCTACCGCAACGCCTTTCAAAAGCTGGATGTCAGTAGGCCGATAGAGCCAGGTAACACCTAGCTGCAAACTATTCTCCTTTCCAGACCCCAACGAACGAATTATCCCAATGAAAGGAGGGGACTCTTGTGGTGGTTTGAAGAGAGCACAATCACCAATGCTAATCTTGCGTACGTCCTGCCAAAAGTAACGAACCCGGTTAACAAAACAGGAAAAGAAAATGGCACACAAAGAAAAAGATAACAGATAGATGTGCGCGATGATCAGTGAGCAAAATTTGAACGTAATAAACGCAGTAACTCATATCCTTCAAATTAGATAACAAAGCTATTTTATAGGGTGTCAAATGGTTTGATGCATGTACATGTGTGTCTGGGTCGGCTTTCAATATAGTTCCAGGGCAGTACCAAGAGTAAGAGCAACCAAAACCCAGGAAACGAAAACGGTATCAGACTACTCCCAGCCAATTAACAGAATACCAATGACAAAACATTCGGTGTTCGTTTAAGCAAACTTCACCTTCTAACACAGTCAGGAAACCTCACCCCACCGAACTTGCAATTGATGAAACACAAGCCTTCAACCACAATAACATCATGACCCCAGAAATGGGGCACACTCAGTGTTCTTTACCGTTCCACACTAAGTGTAATGTACAACACAAACATAACTGGAAATGGTCCATAGAGCATATGAATATAAATGTTAAAAAAAAAAAAACAGACTCCCACGATCATTTAAGTTCCAATAAACTTAAGGTTAGAAGACAAAACACGTCTGGAATGAATATAAATGTTCATAGCCATGACATTTCCCCAATAATCTGTGACACTCACAATAAGGATACGCAGATCCTCGGCAAGGAGCAATAACAAGTTAGAGGATCCAATACAGCTACTTTAGCACAAAGCCCGCCTACACCCTTGATTAGGATCAATAACAAGGAAGAATGAGCTTTGCCTCCAAATTCAGAAAGCAGCCGAAACGAAGGAATAGAACCAAAATGACGCTTAAGTCAGAACAAGGACCAAACCAAAAAAAAACCAAGCTAGCAGAATCGTTTCAAACAAAATTTATCCACGACCTTAAACATACACCAGAAAACAGCCAGCGATTCATAACACCAGTGAAACAACGCTTGATCAAGCCAATTTACTTGCGACCTTCTGGTTGTTATTGCAGCATTCTTTGTCGCCCCATATCGGGTTTTATAATCTCCAAATCATCAATTCCTTCTTTATATCACCACCCGAACAAAACAACAGCCAATTGACACACTCCCACCACAACAACCTCCGAACCCCAGCTTCTCAATACACAAAGCAAATGGGCAAACCCGGCATTACTAACATTCCCGATTCCCTCAGACCTTAATCGCTACAAAATGACCCACGTACGAATCACCGGTACACCCAAATCAAAAAGCCCGAACCTTATCTGCCTTTTAATTGCTCTAACTCCGTCCAAAAAGCCGAAAACAACAATATCCCCGACCTGTGCTCGACTGCTCATATGATTGTCATCCCCCCCTAGTCATTTCAATCCACAAATCGAACTCCGAAAAACCGTCTCCCCCTCGCTACCAATACGCACAACGAATATTTTTCGCAGCCCGAAAATTCATTTCCAATTAGAATTCGACAATCGAAAGCGAACAAGAAACCCTATCCACAGCGGAACAAATCGACGAAACGAACAATCGAACAAATGAACAAACAAACCAACCGCATCAATCAATTCAATCAAAAAACGAAATCAATCAATAAAAATCAAAATCATGAAAAATACCTTTACAAATGAACTAGTTGAATTTGAATCAGAAGCATCAAGGGCTGAAATCACGCCACGTGTGTTGGACGAGGAAGGGAGAGACAACATGCGTCGAATCCTTTTCCTATTCTCACACCCATGCATAATAACCTTGCATTTTCCCCAATTTTACCCCCTACGATCAACATCTATTATTTCCCCTAACCCTAATTTCCAATTTACCCCCTTTTTAATTTTACCCCCAATTTTCAATCAACAAAAACAACATCTACCTCCTAATTTAATTCGATCTTTCTTTATACAATAATAATAATCATAAGAAATTAAAAGAAAACCCTAATTTTATTATTGAGGAGGAAGAAGAAAAAAAAATCTAGGGTTTGAGAGTATTTATATATGGTATATAAGAAGGAAAAAAAATAGCAAATAAAAAACCCTAATTAATCGATCTAATTCGAGCTGAAAATCTCCAGATCCAGCAAATAACGAAAAAAAAAAACTAAATTAAAAAAGAAAAATTAAAGATTTTATTTGAGAGAAATTCGGAGGCGTATATCGATTGAGCGGATATCGCCGATCTACAAGTGAGAGAGAGGAGAGAGAATAAATTTGGGGGAAAATAAAAATGAAAATGTGTTTGCTGCGAAGAGAGAGAAAGGGGGGGTTTTTAGAGAGAGAAAGTGAAATAGAGGAGAGAGAAAAGATATGAGGAAAGAAGGGGTAGAAATGCAATGGCCCGGCCCCCCCTAGGCGGCAAAAGGAAAAACCCGGGCAGATCGGGCAGCTTTTTTTTTTTAGGAGGGGTAGGGTAGTGATAGGGTTACGGGCTGTGGGTTGGTTAGGTGACGGGCAAGATGGAATGTGTTATGTTTAATGTGAGTGTGTGACTTGTTCTTGTCTTCCTCCTTCTTTGCCCCGTGGGCAGTTGACTGTGACAGTTTGACTTGTTTTCTTTATTTTTTTTCTTTTTTTTATTAATTAAACGAAAATTGATTTTTGTAACTATACTATTCATGTTGTATTATGTTCATTATTTGATACTATTCATGTGAATATTATTTTTCTCGTTGAAATAATTGTATGTGATGACGGGACTTAAGAAATTAAATTTTCATAATTGTCGGATTTGTGCATTTTATAAGTCTAGCCGGTTCGGTAAATATTGATTCGTTTGGTTGGTAGTGTCGTTTTGGAATTAACATAAGATCTTGCTAATCGAGTAGGTGTGATAATTATTTGTTTGCTTACGATTTATATTACTAACCGAAATAGATAAGAAGCAATTTCACTTATCGATTGTTTTGAAATTGTTAGTTTAAATGTAGCTTTAATCTTTGAAAATAAGTGCTTAAAAATGTAATACAACATAGTACGAACTACAAAGTACCGAGTGTACTACTACTATTACTGCAATTAAGGGGAAGAAACGGGTGTGATGAATTGTTCATTGTTGATGACTTTGCGTTAAAAATTTGCTAAGTATATAAATTTTTAGTCTTTGAATTTTCTACTTTTGTTTTATTCTTGAAAATGGGGCAGTAAACAAAATCAAATTTGTTCCATTCTGCAGGTGTTCTAATACGGGAAGTGTGATTACATCACCACTCAACTCAAGGTGTGGATCCTATGAGCTAGTGGGTCCCACAGTGAAGTAGGGGCAAAACAGTCATTTCAGGTAGGGTTTCTTTTCTGTGCGTGGACCTACCCTCTCTAATATTAAGTGTACCTCTCGATAGTTCTACTCAAATGTGGTGTTTACTTGTTCGATTGTTTGGATTGAGCTTTTTGCACATGTGAATGTGAATTGAGAGTTAAGGTTGTCTTGATCCTGCTCCAACACTCATGAGTGAAGTAATGTGTTTGCCCTTTTATGGGTAATCATCTAATCATATTACCTTGCTTACTTTTCGCAGTTTGTAGCATCTAATTCGCTAGTTAGATTTTTACTCGTGATAGATTCGATCATATTTTTTTCTAATTTAAAAACGCCTAGTCCAATTTGATCAAACGAATGTAGCCTTAATGTAAGTGTCATTACACTTGCTACGTTGTTAGTAATGTGATGGGCTTGGGTATTGTTTCTCTCCCCTAAATATGAGATTAGGTCAATTTATACATCAAACGAATATAACCATAATTTTCATACTAAATTAGATGTAAAACATGTAGGATTGAAATTGAATGTTTTTTTTTTTAGAGTTGGTATCGTTTATTATGAATGGTGAATGAAAGTATAATCAGTTTTCTAAATCTTCAGGGAAAAAGTCTTCCGATAAATGATCTTCCCCGTTCTAGTTAAACACCATAGTAGGGCTATTTTTTAACTCCAAAAGATCTCGCCCGAATGTGGTTTAAACTATATATAGGATCAGGCCCTTTTGAGAACCATGATGTAGTCGCGACTCATGAGTCATGACCCTTTCAACACCCCTGGATGTCGTCGTAATTGTTCAAGCACGGTTAATTTTCTCATATAATAAAAGGCACGTTTCAACTCCATCTGTGTCGCTCTGCATGAGCTACCACAATTGTTTCAGCAAAGTCTATCGTATTGGAAACTCCGTATCGATACTCTCTTTTGGCAAAGAGTGCTATCAAATCCGATAACTACATAGCTACATCTATCAGATTACCTTTGATCACGTTTGTTCGTTTTACACCTCATAAGTCCACCTATAATTATAATAGTATTAATAAAATTCGAATTCACACATCATAAACTTGATGTTGAAAAGAACAAACCATTAGTCAAAAACTTATAGTAAACAATCGAGTCACAAACGCATCTTAAATTCCTCATATTCAAAGTTGCTCTCATCATCAAACAAAAACACAAACTTATCTTGCAATGCTTGTTTATTCCAAAACAAGTTTGAAACAATATATAGGATTAGGAGTTAACTGCTAAATTGGGTCCTGGACTTTGCCAATTGGGTGAAATTGGGGACCCAAAAATTTTGTTGCAAAAATGAGGGACTCAGTGAACGGCGTTACCTTCCCCGTTAGTCAAGCTATGACGTGGTAGAGGAGAGTTTGTAGTGGGCCTGCGCTGCACGTTCTAATTCCTGCAACTTCTTTCATTTCACTACTACTCTTTCTCTCTCTTCTATACTCATGCACCGCTCACACCAACAAAAATCTTTACACCAAGCTCAAACTCAAATTCCC
>JBBYHQ010033639.1:0-33181 GCA_038382645.1 Spergularia azorica | reverse complement strand
TTCCCGACTGATGCCTTTGTGATTGAGATTACTGAACCGGAGCCTGAGGTGGTCAATGAAGCGGCCGCAGCCAAGGAGAAGACAGAAGCTGCTGCTGTTGCTGCTGCACCTGCTGTTGATGCTGCTCCTAAGGCTGTGGAAGTTAAGGACGTTTAGTTTAGAAGAAAAAAAGAGCAAAGAAATTTTCTTGAAGTATCTGTTTGAAGGAACTAAAAAAAAAACGACCAGTAATATTATTCTGGTCTCAAAGTTGCAGGTTCATCACAATATGTTGTTAATGAACTTGAACTATTATTACTATGTAATATGGTTCAGATTCATGTTCTAAAGGATCTTTGTTTACTGTTCTCTACCTATGTTCAAGAGTCAATAATAAACAAGTAGGTCTTGTTTCGTATATTACTTAACAATCAACACCCACAAAAAAAGAATGAAATGGCCCCACCAGAAGAAATCTAGACAACGGGAACGCCTATTCTCACACTCCCAATCTTTTTCCAAACAATCGAGACTCAACATTGTACAGGTTCATGATAATACGTCTAATCTCTTGCCCTACACGAGAGAGTACGGGAATAGCCATTAGAAGTGCGAGAATAATCGCTCTCTTGGATACTAACAAAGTAATCATAAGTTTAGGAATAGAATGAAGGACTGACCATATTAGAAAGAAAAAAAGTGAGAAAGAATGGACCTATAGCAGATACATCCTATGTACACACTGTACTATACAAGTATTAGCTATAAAAGCTTGGCGGGTAACATTCATGGCTCACTCACGCACTCACCGACCTACCCGAAATAGCCAAGGCAAGAGAAAAACTAAATGACACCAATAGCATGAGCTTCAAGGAAGAAAGCCAACCTAACATATGGATGTACTCTTTAGGAAAACGAGATAGCGTCACATTGTAAAACCCAAATTTGAGTAAGAAAAATTTCATTCTTGGACTCGTGGTTCAACAGATAACAATTTCACTCCATAACCAACAGTAGGAGATATCAAGTAGTCCTAATCATGAATAGTGCAATAGAAGCTAATACATCAACAGTTAAAGGTCAAACAAAGGGGTAGCAATTTTTACGGTCCGCATACTGATTTTTTATGGTACTTTTTAATTGTCACATTTCCTAAAGCGGGACTGATGCCCCTCTCACAGAGGGGAGCATAAAGAGAATGGGGTAGCGTAAAAGCACATCCCTAAAATGAGTTCTTAAAAACAGTATATTCATAGGCTTTCTGCAACGACACCAAAGAAAGAGACAGTTGTGCTTGAAATTTCATGTGGCTCTATCAGCAACTTTTTTTTGAGAATGCATCATAAATTCTGATTAGGGAAGTTTCCTAACTGCAACAATTGTCAGATAAGATGGTCGCCATTATAATATTAATTTATTTGTCAGACCTATAAACCACCACTACCCAACCACCAAGTTGATAAGCTGATTAAATCAGTCATTCACACTGTTCACAATCATGGTCCTTTCTAATGAACAACTTGTCCTATAAGCCTAATGAACTTGATTAGTTGGCTAGCACGGCCGCATCACCAAAACGAAAATGACTGAACTTTTATAGGTCTTGCCTAAACAGCTCATCTCTTGCATAACTCTATCTCCAACCAGCAAGTTGTCATACTCTCATGTCTCATCTTAAAACAGCTACTACAAAGAGAACGTCCCAATCTAATTTACACAAATGTATACAACTTGAATCAGTTGCTCTTGAACTATAGAAGCTGGCCAGACACCTTATTCCATATAACAATACTGGACAACACCATGTTATCATTAGTTCAAGGGAAAGTCCTACAAATCTAACTTATTAAACACAAAAAAAAAAAAAAAAAAAAAAAAGTACGAAATCTAAGTGAACCTCAAAACAAGGATTATTGAATGGTCAAGGCCATCATTGACCTAGCAAATGACACGCAACTACGTCCACATGATAACGAAGTGGGAAAACCACAAGTTGTCTGGTGGTTTGTGTGGTAGACTCACATGGTAGGTCAGAGGAGAAGTCGTAGTAGGATAGTCATCGTACAAGATAGAATCTACCATTTTAGATTTAGTGATATCATAGGTGTAAAATACATGAAACAATAGTATGACGACCTTTGAGTGGCCTCTGACTCCCAATGAGAAAAACTACACATAATGTGGACTTATATGGTAATTGATTGAATAAGTCTTCCAATGGCTTCCTATTTATAACCTCTTTAGAAAATCCCCAAGCAACTAGATTAGATAAGGATCGACCCATTTGCCCTTTCCTCCATCTAGAATGAGTGTAGGCTTGGGAGGGCTATTCTATTACAGGATGTCCAGGAAAGGTCAGTCTACTCAGAGGTAGCTTGCTACTGACGAAACTATCCTCTAAATTACATACCTCAAGTGGCAAAATCAAAGTCATTCATACGAAAAGATGAAGATTGATAAATCATAACAAGAGTCTCTCTTCCTCAAACCTAATTATGTACTGGTTCTAAACAGAGATGTGCAATATGAAATTACTGCAGTTTGAGTAACTAGGCTTCCAATTAATAGCAATTCCATCTAGCAAGGATGGTCAGCTCGAGCAGACAACGATCACTATCTGATTTGTCAAACAGAACTTCCTAAAGCCACTACACATCCTCCAGTAAGACAGTAAGGTCAATGCAAGATGGTGGTAGTCAATATGCTAAACAAAACAAAAATTACTATAAAAACAATATTCTGATATGATTATACAAATGTTACATACCCTTATATTAATCCGGAGAATCGTTTAGCCAGATCAGCCTCTTCAGTGTGATAAATTCAATGTCTGAAACACCAAGAGTTCCATTAAATGCAACAATATGAAACGAGGGTGAATGCAAAACAAAAATATAGAAAACGGCTAAAACATGAAGGGATAGATTCGAAATGCAACAACCTAGTTAACACTTTTAAGATAATCAGAACTTACCTTAGAAGCTACAACCCATTTCCCATTAGCCCAATCTTGATGCAATCTTAGCTCATCATGCTTAAATTCCATTTCCTCATCTGTGGACCTGAAGTAAACTTTATATTTTGAGCGACCAAGGACTTTGGCGACGATTCCAACCCACCATCCGTCATTATAATGCGCGTCAACCTCATCATACTGCTTGAATTTGTCGACCTTTTCAGCTTGTGAAGGGCATGGCCTAATATGCAGGGCATCAACCTCTTCTCTCACGAACTCTGTTTCGTCTTCTGTTGTCAGATCCTTGTACTCAATTAGGAACTTGTCCTTCCCTAGAACCTCAACAACACTTGCAGCAAACCATGCACCCCCAAAGCCATCTTCATCGCTGCTCACTTCAACTTGGCTCCCTTTGCTGAAAGGATTCATTTCTTCACCATTAATCTTCACCTCAGTTGGTTGAGCTTCCTGTGTTCAAGTGTTAAAAAAAGAAGTGTGAGAAAGGTCATAATTTTAAGCCTTTTTGTACAAGCAGAACAGATTTTACCTCCTGACCAGTTTAACAGCTACATTTCCTTTAAGGCGAAATACAGCAGTCAGCAATTAGACATAGCAAGGGTTCCATTTCATTCTTTGACACAATTATCCAGCAAAAATAACGAGCTAATTTAAGGAAGTCAGAAAGCATATATTGCAAATCATTTTCAAGAGAGAAAGATAAGATTGAAATCAAGAACAAATCACGCGATCCTGAAAATCTGGTTTTGAATGGCTGATCACCATGCTCAGTACATAGTCGAAAGACACAACCTAATTGGTAACTTTCAGATTGAAATCAGGCTTAGCTGATTGCAAACTCAATGTTCTTGAGTAACCATAAACAAAAATGAACTTCATATGACAAGGACATTGTCTAACAATCTATGGAATAAAAAAAGACGGCGAAACAATTAAAGAAGATCGCTTAGTGGGGGCAAAGCTCCGCTTTCTCATAAAAATCAATCACATTGCAGTCTGACTTAAACAAAATCTA
Organism: Spergularia azorica; assembly: GCA_038382645.1. Taxonomy (NCBI): domain Eukaryota; kingdom Viridiplantae; phylum Streptophyta; class Magnoliopsida; order Caryophyllales; family Caryophyllaceae; genus Spergularia; species Spergularia azorica. The sequence goes on along the minus strand of JBBYHQ010033639.1, from coordinate 29,213 downwards.
AATGTTCTCTTAGAGCCCATGAAGAAAAATGAAGAGGTGAAATAAAGAAAAATTACCACGAGGTATTGAAGTTAAAGTCTTTCATTATAAGGGAAAATATTGTGGGGAATAATGTTATCAGCCACATGGGGAAGGTGGTTGAGGTTGTGGATACGACTTTGAAAGAACAAACAGGGTTAAGGATCAAAAGTGATATAATCAAATTCCTATGTATTCATCTAGAGTTTGTCGTAGAGTACAGGGCAGAGTCCAACAAAAACAACAACAACCAAGCCTTAGTCCCAAAATAATTTGGGGCAAAAAAGGCAAACGTTAAGAGTTGTAGTTATGGTAACTGTAAACTATAATTATTTTTTGGTAACACAATTTGGTGAAACTAAGGAAAATGTGAAGATTCAACATGGTTGCTTTCAAAATAGATCACAAGTGGTATCATACGTGGTTGGGCCATGTTGTTATGCTTTTCAACTAATGGTCTTCAGGTCTCAATTAATGAAGAATGCCATTCTCTAGAGCAAAGAGCAGAATCAAAATGGAGTTGAACATATATGTGAGAAGGAGATTGGTGGACGTTCTGAATATGGTTCAACATCGTTATATAAGAAGAGGAGTAATGGCTTCTAGGTGCACTATTACCACCAGCGCTAGTGAAGGCTTTTGAGGTGGAATAAACTAGGCTAACCTCAAGTTCACCACTCCTCTTCTCATCCACATTCGAACCATATGTCGGATTCCAATATATTATTCCTTCCACATACAAAGCAATTATGTTATCCAATTTTCATTCCTACCAAGAAGCGGGAAAAGGCTCAAATGAGTAAGCATCACATCTTCACACTATAATCTTAGCCTTGTTTCCATGATTTGGCTTAATTAACAAAAATTGAATGGAATCATTTTTTTGGTTGGTTTAATACCGCGAGAGTCAAAATCCCACCGATTTTATACAAATCAATACTTTATGAAACTTCTACCAACGATCCATATCCCAACAATTCCTTTCCTTTCACTCAAAATTTCCAAACCCCATCGAATTACATCAATCAAACCTAAGACAGTGGCTCAATTCTATCCACTCGAATCCTTCCTAACACAAAAGCTTTAACTACGAATTTACAAAGAACAAAACTTTTTGAAGAAAATCAAACCAAACAAACACTAAAGAGTTCAATCTAACACTCCCCCCCAAAAATATTTACAAACCTCATCGAATTACATCAATCAAACCAAGGACAATGGCTCAATCCTTCCCACTTCATTTCCTTTCCACTCGAATCCTTCCTACCACACAAGCCTTAACTACGAATTTACAAAGAACAAAACTTTTCGAAGAAAAATCAAACCAAACAAACACAAAGAGCTCAATCTAACCCCTCCCCCCCCCTCCCCACCCACCTAACAATATGATCAAACCATACACCACACTCAATCATAAAAAAAAAAAAAAAAATCAACTCATTCATTCTTCCCAACATATCCAAAATCAAACAAACAAAACACAATCTTTCAATTGCAATTAGTATATATACACACACAAACAAAAACAAAACAAAACAAAAAAAATCACAAATTACCAACAAAAAACTCACCTCTTCCAAAGGAGGAACCCACTTAACATTATCCCATTCCCTATGGAGCCGTAAATCAGAAGCTTCAAAATCACACTGTTCTCTAGTAGGTCTAAAATAAACAGAAAATTTACCAGCTTCTTCAACAAGCTGAGTAATCACACCTTCCCACCAACCATCATTATAGAATGCATCAACCTCTTCATCTAATTTAAACACCCTGGTAGTTTCCCGAGGTGGGATCGGCCTAATTTGCACAAAATCAACCTTCTCTCTTAATTTTTTTACCCCATTATTTGCCAACAATGTATCATATTCCACCAAAATTTTACTGTCTCTTTTTGTTGGTGGATTAATTACTGTTCCGGTAAACCATGCCCCTCGAAAACCTTCTTCTTCTATGCTTATTTCTACCTTTGTACCCTTCTTATACTTGAATTCTGACATTTCTTTTTACCCCAATATCATGAACCCTAATAAAACAGAGGTGTTGTACTAATTGATTTGATTTTGAAGTGTGAAGCATACGATACACCTGGGAGACTGGGAGTAAAAGTTGTTGATATATCGGAGGGTGGAGAAAGCAAGAAAAGAAGAAATAGGGGGGTAACGGCTAAAAAGTGTGTGTACATTTTTTGGGAGACGGAAATTACATTTAATCCTTATATCTCGAGGGACGTCTAAGCTCGGTTTTAAGTTAAGCCTTGTCGAGAAACCTTCAGGTGGAGGTGAAATGAAATTAGTCGTTTGATTACCGTCCCTACGAACGTTTAGAGAAAAAATTATATTCGAGTTCGTAAATGATATTAACGAGTAATTCTAAGGCCCTTGACAAGTAGCGCAAACCACCATAAGAGCCATCATCTCAACTATCCATAATCTAAAAAAAAAAAAAAAAGTAACCAAAAAATAAAGTGTAATGCTTAATTACATTTATTTAATCTTTTATGCTTATGTATACAATGTACAAACTATATCTAATATAATTTGTTAATTTTTTCTTTTTAAAAAAATTTATCAAGTTATTCAAAAATGATTTATTATGGTGCTTGTCGAGCATAAGATACAACACAAAAATGAAGGTTATACGTTAGAACTTATCATTGCATGTCTGTTGATCTTGATTACTCAAAGTCGAACTCTCGAGCTTGGCAAACCTGGTTTAGAGAAGTAAACTGATGCTGTTGAGATTTCTTCTGAGTTCTGATTACAGTAAATCGCACATTCGTACAATACATGAGATAGTACATCAGTACAGAAGTGAAAAAAGGAGGAGAAAACAATGGTTGTACAAGTATATCATTCCTTCTACTGAGTTCTGACTGAGTGTTGTTGGATCCTGTACTTTTGCTTCTAATTGCCTCTTGATAAATTTTCATGATATTTCAAGTTGTGTTGAATTGCCAGGGTGCGAGATGATTCTAATCTCGTACAAATGTTGTATATGAGTTCCTCAAATCCAGACTTTCTGCTGCAACCATTAACATATTGCTGAAATCTTCTGATTTTGGCATCCATAATCCCGGATACTACCATATATATTGACCCGAACTACAGCTAAAATTGGATGTCTGCATGGCAAGCCCTGTAGATTTTTTGATTGATATGGTTGATTGAGCATCCAATGGTCCCAGGAGCCGGCCTCCTGGGACCATGGCTAAGCTTCACCGATTATGATGTGAAGACTCTCCGCAACATTTCCAATCAACAATGAGATAGCTCCATCAGTTCCTGAATGGAATGTATAAAGCTAAAAGCTTCTAAAATACGCCTTTGACTCACATTCCATCATCTTCGTGGTTGTGTAAATGATCGCCTATGTCAGGAACATAGCCTGCTTCTTTCATATGCAAAATCAACCCGCTCAATATGTCATAGACTCTCTCGGTCTGAGGCCCGATCTTATCTCCAACAACGAAGCTGTACACATCGTTTTTCAACTCAATCCAACAGCATCCAGGCTCTTTCCTCCCACCCAATCCTTTCATCAATTTCCTCATCCGTGCTAAATCTCTCCATTCTCCTTCCGAAGCATACAGATTTGATAACATAAGGTAAGTCCTAGACATGTCTGCTCTCGAATCTGAAATAAATTGGGCAGCCAACTTGACCAAATGTGGAAAGCTTATGTGCCTTGCATGATCCAAGAAGTGCCCCCCAAACACAATCACCAGGATCTTCTGGCATACTTTTTATCAGTTCATAAGCATCATCAACTCTCCCAGCACGTCCCAGTAAGTCAACCACACATCCATACATTTCCTGATCTGGAATGATATTATACTCCGCCAACATGGAATTGAAATACCTCAAACCGTCATTTACAAGGCTGGCATGGCGACAAGCACTAAGAACCGCCAAGAACACGACTCTGTCTGGTCTGACACGACTCAACAGCTTCCTTCCCATAACCATGCACCCCGTAAGCAATCATCATAGAAGTCCAAGTTACTAAATCTTTAGAAAGCATTGCTTCAAATAGTTTTCTTGAATCATCAATGGTTCCACATTTTGCATACATATGTATGAGAGAGTTCCCCAAGGCCATATCTCTATCTAGGACTCTTTGCATAATTTTTGAATGAATTTGTTGACCACAAGTAAGAAGCGCTATATCAGCACACGCTGCTATAACACTACAGAACGTGAAGGAATTTGGGGTAATACCTTGTGACTCCATTGAACGGAATATAGAGAGGCATACGCCAGAATCAGACCTTTTGTAGCCAGCAATTAAAGTGTTCCAAGTGATCAGATCCTTCCGAGGCATCTCATTGAAACACTGACTAGCTTCAGATAGACCCTGAGACCAACTATACATGTCTATAACAGAATTCATGACAGGTAGACTAGAATCAAGTCCATGTTTCACGATTGCAGCATGTAATTGCTTACCATGTAAAGGAGCTTCAGTTAACGCACAAGCTTTTATAGCAATGGACACCGTGAATGCATTAAACTCCGCTTCCTCCTGTACAAACACAAAACATAAGAACAAGGACATGCTCCTCTATAATGAAAACAATTAAACATGATTGAAACACAACTGGAAAGATCCTGCTGTATCGGAACAAGTTACAGTTTTTAGAGCATGCCACACTTGACATCAGTGTAAGAATTATACTCCGTATGAAACTTCATTATCAAAAATTTGAAACTATTATGTCCATTCACTCCGTTTTTGTACCCTGACAACTCCTACTTCCACACACTACCACTTATATGTTAGTTATTCTACAAGTTCGAGTTAGTCAGAACGTGACAATGGTCTACGTACTACAATCTGCAACTGGCTAACTATCGAGCAAAAAGCTCACATTATAAGCTCACAGAAACGAACAAAAACCAAAGATGAAAACGGCAACTCGAACATATAATGTACTTACATCCACAGATAACATTTGCCTAAAAACTAAAAGTCCACCATACCTATCCCCACGAAGAGTGTATCCAGCAATCAAAGTAGTCCAAGAAACACTATTTTTCGATTCAACATCCCGAAAAACCCTGCACGCCTCATCCATGGTACTACAACAAGTAGCGTAAACATCAATCAAAGCATTATCCACATACATCGAACCCACCGAACCACGCTTAACACCAAACCCATGTACCAAACCCCCACAAAAACAACTCCTCATCCCCTTACAAGCCTTCAAAACACCGGAAACCGTAAACTCGTTAGGCTTAATCCCTTCTCTCAACATCTCAGAAAACACCATCCAAGCAAGAGAGTCACAATTGCAGGAAGTGTAGCCAGTGATCATGGCCGTCCAAGCAACAACGTCTCTTTCACGCATTTCGTCGAACACTTGGCGTGCTTCCTTAATTGCCCCCATTTCGAAACATGATTTGATGAGATTTGTAGCTAAGATTGATGGGTTTTTTGGGGAATTTAATGGGTATGATTGGGTTGATTGAATTGCGTTTAGAACCATTGATGGGATCGGACGGAGGTAAAGTGTTGAAGTTTTTATAGCATTCATCTTCAATTTTGAAATTTATTCAATATAAATCAGCAATTTTTATACACTATAGTTTTAATTAGATTGATATTATAAGAGTATATTTGGATCAATTTTTGATGAATTTGTATTACCATATTTTTATAGATTTTTTTTTTTTTAATTTGGAGGGAAAAGTTAAGAAATTGGAGGTTTGCCCCTTCTATAAAAGAACTTAATTGCCATGCATTGAAAAAAAAAGATTTAATTTAAAAAATACATTAAAGTAGAATTGATGCAAGTTAATTAATGGATGTAATTCGGCTACTCGCAATATGGGGTATAAAAAAGTGTGGCTGACTTGATTGCATGATTTGCAAGCTATTAAGTATGTTCGAGGGTTTATTAGAGGGAACATCTAAAGTAACGGTTGCGAGTTCTCCACGTCATTAAAAAGGAATCGAAAGTGAAAATTCACCCCTTTGAAGCAGTTTAAACCCAACCTCCTAATTTAACTTCAACTTCTAATTCAAACTTGTTCACATTATTTTTGGAAGATGAACTAGCTTCACTGATCATAATTTTCCATCTTGCGTAGCATTTACCTTAATCTACAAAACTTGTAATTCAAGAAACTGTACAAAACTTTCCAAATTCGAACAATTGTAGATGGTTTTTACATTCAGATTTCATGCTCTACTACGTGTAAAAATCCATGAAAACATGCAGTTGTGTTGGAAAATAGTTATAGGTGTTATCATAGTTGCGGTTGTAGGTTTCATAGTGTATCGTGTTGCACAAGGTGGTATTATAAACCACCAAGGTGAAGACCACAATCAAGGCAACGTCATTGATACATCAAAGGTAGCATATACGATCACAGTTTCGCTATCAGGTGACGCGAATTTCACCAGCATTCAGGATGCCCTTGATGCAATTCCTCCCGGAAATAAGCAGTGGATACGTATCTTTGTTCATCCCGGTGTCTACAAGTATGTTTCTTTAATCTATGGTCATTACTTATTAGAAATTCGTAAGATAATCGTGACATCTTGGTATTTGTACTATGTATTATGACATTATCGTAACCTTAGATAACGTTATTACTAGGTCTATGTAACGCTATAATGGGTATTTGATCACACTGGGCGTGTTCTAATTAAGATGACCCGTAATCTGTAAAACCCTAATTTTGAAGGACTTGTATGCAGGGAGAAAATAAAGATTGATGAAAGTAAAGCATTCATAGTTCTTGAAGGAAGTGATAGGTTGAGCACTACAATAACATATGGTGCTCATGACAGTACAACTGATAGTTCAACTTTTGCTGTTCATTCAGACAACTTCGTTGCCAAAGGCGTAACCTTTAAGGTAAAATTTGAGCAGCTCTCTGCTCATACTTCTCTAGTATTACCTATAAGATGTTACTGATTTCCTGTGATTCGCGGTATCAGAACTCCATTGCCGAAAATGATGTTCAGGCTGTTGCCTTCAGAACTAGTGGAGATAAACATGCATATTATTCCTGTGGGTTTGAGGGATATCAGGATACATTGTGGGATGACCAAGGCCGCCATTACTTCCATTCTTGTTACATCGAAGGAGCAGTCGATTTTATTTGGGGACGAGGCCAATCTGTGTACGAGGTTGGACTGTTATAACAGTAACATTTGACTGTTGTGGTCGAACTCGATTTTCTCCATGCTTGTTTTGGTAATATTTGACATCGTTTTTGTGTACAGGGTTGTACTATTAATGTTGTAGGCGATGGATTTATAACAGCACAAGGTCGGAAATCGTCTACAGATTCAAATGGCTTTGTATTCAGAGACAGCGACATTTCAGGCTCAGGGGATGTGTTCCTAGGACGAGCATACGGTCCATATGCCAGAGTTATATTTATAGAATCAAAATTCAGTGATGTTATAGATCCTAAAGGATGGTTCATTTGGCATCAAGACGGTCACAAGTAAGTGCTAAACATTCCTTTTGTTCCCGTTTCAATGCTGAAAGTCTAATATTTCGACACATTCCAACTGCCATATCCTGTTTCACAGAGAAGACATTACGTTTGTGGAGGTCGATTGCACAGGACCAGGTGCTGGTACTTCTGAACGTGTTCCATGGACGACAACTCTCAGTAGTTCCGACATTGCACATTTTAGTATACAAGAATTCATCGACAATGATGATTGGATCTCAAAATTACCCTGATTATCTATTTCTGGATGTCTATTGATTCACCCACTGTTACACAGTATATTTTAAGCTTGTAGCAATTTCGTATATTTTCTGTGAATCAGTTGTATCAAACTGTTACACTGTACAGACACTCAGACGGACGGGCAGAACATGCCCGAAATTCCCTATCTAGTGACTAGTTATACTGCAGGCTCTCTCAAGGGAGCGCGTCAAATGACTAGGAGAGAACTTTTGAAACAATCGCAGTGAGGAATAAAAAAAGTACCCCCATTGCTCTAGCTATGATTCATATACTGTACATACATGATTTTCGAAGGCATCTGGCTTTGAAAATCCTTAGACGAGAATCTGAGACTTTGCAGCACCACGAGAGCACTTCTTGCGGCCCGTCTTGTTCAGTGCGCAAACACATATCTCCAGAAGTTCATAGTCTTCATCCCAGTATAGCAAAGACGCCTTTGCTGGATTTTCCAGAAACATTTTAGACGTTTCAAACCCAGCAATTGTCCATGTTTGGTAAAGCCGTGCTTGCTTTCCCACAAACTTCCCATAGCGAGTGTCATAATACTCAGGCCAGCGATCCACGGGGAGCCGCTTCTCTGCCATCTCAACAGCCTTTTCTGCCAAATCAGTCCGGCCCATTTTCATGCATGCAAGTGTGAACTGCAAAAGAGTATGTGAAGGTGAGGTTCTCAATGCATAACAAGCTGAACATAAAAAGAACACCCAGTCTCACCAACGGACAACGGTAACATAAGTTCATATAAAAGAACATAAAACGGTCACAATGGAGAACTTTCCAAGTCTAGACAACTTCAATCAATAGACTCTACATCTGTTGCCAACTGTCAGGGACTCGGTGCCAACACTGAATCCTTTTACCATTTATATAGGGGCAGTAGCAGCACGTATTTCTTGGGCAGGGAGGGGAGAGGTGGAGTCAGGTCAGAAAATCAAGGAATAACTACAAAGGAGCTCCCCTACTAGCACAACTCACATGCTAAAACAGTTCAAAAGAGTACAAGGCACTCAAAAGCTACAGAGCACCCAAATCAATCATGGGTCAAACAAAACTATACTAAATGTAGAACTGTGACAGATGCAATTGTACCATGTCTATATCTTTAAACACAAAATCACGAGGAACATATCCCTTTTAGGGACAAACAACCACTCCCTCGCACAAATAAGGCTTCAAAAAGAATGCTGGATTCCAAGCAGCCCTGAAATTTCTACTTTTCTAGCAGCTTTTTGGGCATACAATCTAAAATCTTTGATGATATGACACTACAATAGCCCAACTTTCATGCCAATTGCTCCACATGATCTGGTTATTCTAGTATCTTTTTCACCCTTGTTCACTCATCTAATTATATATGACAACAGGTGGGAAGTCACGTGCTACTAAAACACCTGTATATTACATTTAAGCCATGTATACAACAGAATTGCTGTGAGAAGATAGATTCTTCAAAACTGAAGGCAAAAACAGATCTAAGCTTACCTGCCACAAGAGCGTAGGCCAAGAGCCACCATTGTGATATGACCAAGCGCTGCAAGAACAGAAAATCATTCGTGTAAATAAAACTTCCTCACACCCAAACAAAAATCACTAAGATTACTGATTCAATGATTGTCCAGCAAAACTCACGTATTCTTCGGATCACTGCCGGTAATTATACGCCATTCCTCACTCTCTACAGCAGGATAACATATCTTCAGGGGCATTTGCCCAATTAGATCATCCCATTTGGCTTCAAACAAATTCAAAATTGCCTGATTTTGTTTTGGAGTACCCACAGAAGAGATAATGCTCCACAGATTGCCAAGCGTAAAGAATCGAAAATCCATGTGAGCTGGCTGAAGATTGCCTAGCATATATCCACCTTCACTTGGAATCCAATCCATCAGCCAGTGAGGGATTTGTTCAGGATAGATATTGAACTTGTTAGTAGCATCCATGGAGTATTCTTCTGTTTTATACCTGTAAATCTCGTTAATTTTTCCCATGTCTACCCAATAATATTCTCGAATATGAAAAGACAGTGCACTCAGTCTGTTGTTGATGGCTCTAATTAGATTTTTGGATCCCTCGTCTTCAGCCAGCATCTCACGTGAACAACGTAGAGCTGAGTAAAATAGTGCCTGAAAAATCATGTCCCATATTAGGAATGGCAGCACCATCACAACTCAAAACAACCAGAGAAAATGGTGATGCTATGAGCCTATGACAGTCAGAAGCACAGCTCAAGCTAGGTCCAGGATTAGGCAAAAGATGGGAGGCTAGATGTAGAGTCCCAACATCACCAGTTACCGGATAAGGGGTAAAATTCCAAGGACTTGAGAAAAGAAATGAATTCATCATCATGATCCACAAAAGGAACAAAGATAATGTGGATGTAAGGAATAAACCTCAGCAATATAGAGAAACCGCGCTACAGTACAATAGCTTGTGGCAGTAGCGTGATAGGCTAATGAAACATTTATATCTAGCCATGGGATGAAAGATCTAAATTAACATATATCATTTATTACAGTTGGAGACTTTTCTAGTTTTCTGAAGTTGTCCAAGGCTGCCATTCACATAGTTTCCTTACTTATATTATCCCTATTATACCCAACCCACTAAAGAACAAGAAATCACTTCTCAAGAATCTGCTTCAAACTAGTAGGGCTGTAATGTTAAAGGTTATCCCACGTAACAGAACGTCACCGAACTGGTCAACTGAATAACAGAAATCCCAGTATAAAGACCCCATTTGGTTGTAGATAAAGCTGAGAGCTAAAAGCATTCAGCAATATATTCAACTTACTTGAATCTCAAGGGGATGACCGTGAATACCCATCCGCCGATCTATCATGCAGGATCCATCAGTGACCAGAAGGGTAGGAAACATATCAAACCCATCACTTAAACACAAATTCAGGATTAATCTTATTCCTGTTTGCACATCCACTCTCTCTTGCAATGAGTAGTCACCAGTTAGCTTCCCATAAGCCCTCAATACAATAATCCACCATAATCCTGCCAAAGAACATAACACAAGACACAAATTTACAACTACATCCACAATTGCCTAGTTTCTCAAGTTAAAATCCCCAAGGGACATGATATAACACTCATAAGAGTATATAGGATGCAAAGTTTCTGTAATTTTTTATGATTTGACGGGTTCTTACCAGAATCAACAGGTGCAACACGGCCAATAGCAGATTCCCCAAAATCTGGATCTAGAACTTCTTCAAATGTATCATTGTTGCCGTCAAGAGGTACAGTCCTAACTTTAAAGCTCGCAGGCATCAACCCTTGTCCAGGACTATAACAGTCAACAGTTTTCTCCCAACTCTGAGTCAAAAAGAGGCAAAGAAACATCACACAAATAATTCAGTTATAAAGATAGGTTGATTTAAGGTAGGTAGGAAAAAACATCAAAAAATTCTTAAGTCCTATGTCATAGATTATAGATATATAATAACATAATTATTTCCTACAGCAGTAAGCACTAAACATAAAGTACACCATAACCCACCTACTCCCACACGGCCACACCCAAAGAACAGGCGGGAAAGAAAAAGGACTAATAAATAAGCAAAGCATTCAACAAAAATTTCATCCTATCACTAGAAGAGGCAAAATTTCGTATTTAGTAATCAAGTTTGATCAAACAGTCAATTAAGCAACAATAATCGACAACAACAACAACAACAACAACAATGCATCCACGGGAAGCAAATATTAACAAATTACCCTATATAAACAATATGAGAGTCAGAATCACCTGTAGCTGCAAAGTATGAAGGAGAAAGTTTTTGACAATCTCCCCTTCTCCCTTCATCAAGAAAGCTAGAGCGGAGGGAACAAAATCACGAATGAACACCTGATCATAATTTAATGGGAGTTTGTCATTCGGGTCATTTGCAGCCAACGTCCCAATGGGGGTATTACAGTAAGTAACAACGGCATTCCTCAACAACCTCCAAGCCTCCTTATCGATCTCTGACTCGATTTTCTTACCATCCGCAACCTCAGCAACATCCAAATCCTCTTTCTCCACGCCCTCATTCTTTGTTTCGGCAACATCCCCATTTTCCTTTCCCACAACTTCTTCCTCCTTATCAGTCCCAACCACCAAAGGCTTAACATTTACACCTCCTTGAAGTAAAACCTTATCGAAATTCTTATCGTTTGCTCGAGACTCGGCCGTTGTTGAACAATTCCTCACATCAGAAACACATCTAGCAGCAGCATAATCAAACCTACCTAATCCAATCCTAGAACAAACCCTAGATTGTCCAAAGTTTGGTTCTTTCAAGCAAGAAATTTTGTGGGTATGCTGAATAACACGTGCAAAACCCGGGATTCGAAAAGGGTAGCTATGAATTCCTCTACTTTTGTCGAAATTTAATCGGAAATTGAATAAATTTCCAGCATTCATATGTGGGCAAATTGGGGGTTGGCTAGCTAAATTTGGCAAATTTCTGTATGTTGATATGATTCTACAACAAGGTTTCATCTTCCCGAACACGCTACAACTACTTCTAATCATTTCCAAATATCAAAATGATGCAAATTATTACAGATTATATATCAAAGTTTTACAGCATCAAATTCAATAAAATTCAGGATCTTGGCAGTAAAAATTCATGTGAATGTTCAAACAAAAACGGTTAAAATTAGGAAAGGTGTGAAATTTGGAAACTTACAGGTGAAGAATCTAAGAAAGTAAGGCGAAGATTTACCGGGAAAAGATGTCCGAAGAATGCAAGATGGGGAAAAAAGCTGTCCGCTTATTTAGAAATGGGGGCTGCGTTTATTTATAGAAGAAGAAATTTTGTAGTGTTTTGGCAAATAAAACGTGAAGAAGAAGATGAAAAAGGTTCCACATTTAGTCAAGTTGCCGATGTGTTCTGTGTGCGGTGTGCCCTATGTTACCAAACACCAAAACATTTCTACTTTCTTGTGCAACTTGTCTTCCCGCGAAGGGCTGAAAGTTGTTATACTCCGTATATCCTAAAGTCGGAAATTAACATTTGGTTTGGGTTTATTCTCGTATAAATGTTGGGGCACACTAGTCTTGTATACATATAGTCAGGCAAGTTGGCATGAATGTACGATCCATCATTAATTTATCGAAATGCTAGACAATTCATGATGAAGATTCATGACAATAAGATCAATTCACCATTTGAATTACGGAGTAGATCTTTACTCACCTTCACCACATACCACATAGGCACATACCACATATTTCGTATCATTTAAGCATACAAATTTACTAAATTTAACTCAAACGGTCTGTCTTTTAAGATTTAAAATGACGGGTTTAATCTAAAAAGACAACGGTTCATTTTCAACTTTATTGAATCTAAATAGGGCACCATGACTTCATGAGTAGATAGCTAACCAAGCAAGCACATACACGTGGCTGATCTACTCTACTCTGTACTCTCCTTAGTAAAAGAAGGAGACCCAGAAAATCCTGTCTAAGGATAACAAAGAATGGTGTCTGCCATCCTCACTTTTCCTTCTCTATCTTCTTCTCATATCTCACTATCCACCATTGATGCTACCAAGCTTGCAACGGCGTCGTTTCTCTTCTCAAATGTTTCACCTCAACCTGTGCGTTCCCCTAGGGTGTCCTGCAAAGCTCCAACTGTAAGTTTTTCGTAACATTTAAGTTAAACATAGTTGTTTCTATAGTTTATTGTCGTATGATTATGTTTCCTTTTTCATGTTTTTATGTTTGTGTTTACTTCGTGATCGTAACTTACTCACTGAGCTAGCCGACGACATTTATTTTACACTAGTCACGAATTCAATGTCTTGTTGTACAAGTTGCAAAATTACCTTTCTAAGCCGTGCTAGAATTTGTGTTACGGCCTGTTTGGGACTTTGAGGGGTTGTAATTTGGAGAAATTGTTAGGAAAAGATTATAATGAATATAACAATTAATTAGGGTGTCAAGTGTCAACCATCAGCTTATGCTTTTGGTTAAAATGGCTCGGTTACAACTTAACATGGTATCGTAGCCTCATTGACACGGAACTCCTGACTTCAAAACATAAATGTTTTTTTGGTAACAATTACAACACTCAAACCAATTTTGGGTGAAAATCATAGGGTTTTTTTTCATCTTTTTTTTTTTGTTGTTGTTGTTGGTGGTGGTGGTGTTTAGGGAAGAAGGGGAAATGTTTGTTTGTGAAAGCACAAAATTATAATGTAGGAATTAGAAGTTGAGGGGATTAGTTGTACTTCCTTAGAACATACATCTGTTAAGGTATTAGACCAATTATTCGGTCTCAACCATCTGTCTAGACTTTTGGTTGATAGGGTTTTCTAACAACATCAGAGGGTTAGTTCTATGATTTGCTCTAATCTCGTCTTAGTTGGTTGTTTGTCAAAGCGCAATATATTGTAGGAAGTAGAAGTTGAGAGGATTGGTTGTACTTTCTTGGCACACGCATCTCCTCGTTGTTGTGTTTGTGATGACATCTCGTTTGTTTTGACAATGTGTGAGACCGTTTGTTGTGAGTTTCATAGCATCATTTACGAGTATGACGTCCATATCACTGTTCTGGCTTCTGTAGAAGAAGTTTATATCAGCTTTCTCATAGTGTTCTTTCTCATCCTGGAGACGAAACAGAAATTTCTCGATGATCTAACTTCAAAAGGGTTGTTGCTTTGCTAGTAGTGCTACTTGCCTGGTTCTTCTCTATGCTGTGTTTTTATTTGGAATGGCTGGTATTTTCGTGTTTGAATCGAGATTATTGAACTGCAATGGACTTCTCACAGGAAATTTTGTACCATATAATCAGACTACAGCTTTTGCACTCTCAAGAAGGGATGCAATGACAGCTCTTCTCTCTGGCTGCATCGCCTCTCAAGTCATTCCTCAAGGCTCCGCGCTTGCTCAACAACAGTCTGTTGTTTTTAGGGAGTACATAGACTTCTTTGATGGTTACTCGTTAACATATCCGAAAAATTGGATTCAAGTAAAAGGCGCTGGGGCGGACATATTCTTCAGGGATCCTTATGTTCTTGATGAAAATCTGTCTGTCAACATATCTTCACCCTCTTCATCCACTTACAAGACTGTCGCTGATTTGGGGTCGCCAGAACAAGCTGGGAAGAATGTTCTTAAGCAGTATCTTACAGAGTTTATGTCTACCAGACTTGGTGTGCGGCGTGAATCAAACGTTCTCTCCACATCTTCCAGAGTTGCTGATGATGGGAGGCTCTATTACCAAGTTGAGGTAAGGCCTTTGTGTGTATATTTGTCTCACAATGCTGCTACTTGATGGTCGAATTCAGAAATCATGTTCGTTTTTAAACCAACCTGTCAACTGAAGCTCTATTGATACCAAAACAGGTTAACATAAAATCATATGCCAACAACAATGAATTGGCTGTCATGCCCCAAGAGAGAGTAGTTCGAATGGAATGGGATCGTCGATACCTGTCTGTTCTTGGAGTGGAAAACAACAGGCTATATGAATTACGAATGCAAACTCCTGAAAGTGTGTTCCGAGAAGAAGAGAGTGACATTCGGCGTATAATGGAGTCTTTCAGAGTAAACAAGGTCACAGCTTAATGAACCATGCATCAGAGGCAATTCTTTCACAATCTGTATTCAAAATGCAATTGGCACTAGTTACTGGTCCTTAATTCTAGAAACAAGGGTTCCTGACTGTATGTAACAGTATTAGAATACGATTTTGGGTTGCTTGATTGCAATTTTTCTTGCATGTATTTCGCAAAGTCCCACTGCGGCTCAAATGTAAAAACTTATGGCAACCATGGTGAAAATTTCCTGGGTTGCTTGTACTCTTTATCATAGCAACTTCAAGAAAGAGTTATAAACCCGGTTTTGTGGCATTGATCCCATCTTGTGACTGTGTTCTGTAAGATGCAGGGAGGCTTTTCACTTCGAAAAACTTTAAGACGAGTAAAAGAAGAAAAGCCGAGTGCAGGGACATCATCTTTTCGGAGGAATGAAAATCCAGTCATATTTGCTTGTCATATTTCGTGAAGAAAAACAGGGGAATGTACCCAATTCGGACTCAGTTGATTACACATGTGCATCAACAGGCACTAAGAAAAATGACCTTGTACAAAAACTCGGTTGCTTCTCAAACTAATTGGCAGAACACAGCAGTGATGTAAAAGATGTGCCCCCATGCGTAAACTGCAATATTTGAGCATTCCCATTGAAACAGTAGTCACTAATAGCTATCCTATCAAGAAAGCTTAGGACAGGTGAACTTAGCTCCTTGAATGATGAGCAGCTGTTTGCACAGAAAGCATATGAAAAGCAGGAGCCAGAAGCAGTCGCAAGCTCAGCGATCAAGGTCCTTAAACCATCAAACTTAGGACCTTACTTGATACTCCCCTGCTCGAGTTAAAGCTCTAAACCCTTTGAAAGGCCGATTTGGGAGGTTCCTTACTTCAAGCTTATCTATTTGAAGCCCTGAAAGGGCAACTCCCATTATCCGGAACTCAGCTTGAAAGGTTGGGAATACATGAAGCTTTGCCAAGCCAGCTTCGAGCACTAATGTTCCAGTCATACATGGGGTTTTGTCCTTTGGTATCTTCCCAATGATCCAAGAGCAAGTCTGAAAAATGGAAATCGTAGAGAGCAATAATGATCATATGGACAACCGAAGAGATGTAATCCTGACACTGAAGCAAGAACAACACCATACCTTGTTAGCAAGTATGTGCACTGTTCCGTGATTTGAAGTCAGGTCAGCAGATGCAACACAAGAAGGCAGTTGAAACTGAACTGTTAAAGAGTCAATTGTCTTTCCAGGATCATGCCTTATCCCGACCAATACACTGATACGACATGTACCAGCGTCAGAAGTTAACTGCGGTTTCACATAAATGGGAGTGTTCTTCAACTTTTTAACCCTAAAGTCAAATAAAAGAGGTATGAGTTAGACAAGTCCTGGTTTGAGAAGGGGGGGGGGGCAGCATCCTATGTTTTAAAGCACATGCAAGCATCTTTGCAGACTTTGCACATACCTGTAACTCATAAGCTTAAATTCTCCATCAGGTGGCACAAACGACAAAATTTGATCCGACTCCCACGGTCGAAACCGGACACAAGGATGGAATCTCACATCATTTAAGATGGTGGGGTTTGCAAATGACAGTGTTAAGTCAGGAACTCCTGAGAGATTGGAATTTACTTGCACTTCTCCATACACTTCACACTTCACAAGCTGTCCATCCCTGATCAGCATCAGAAAAATGCAGACGTAACCACATAAATAGCAGCTTAAGAAGAAGGATGTTGAGAGTAATTAAGAGATTTCCGAATCTTCAAGCCATTTTCACCAATGTGATGCTACAATGCTACCTCAATATGCTACTAGGTGACTCAGTTAGCCTCGACTCCGTAAATGGACTAACAAAAAAAGACCATCATTGAAGTCAGACGAAGACACCAACCTGTTTATGATCGCATCAATCTCTTCAACAAGATCAACATGCACTTCATTGCCAGTATGTTTAAGTTCAGTTGTTCTCCAGGGCACACATGATGCTGTAGCTCCTGGGAGAGTGCTGTTAACATTGGAACTATTACCAGTTACAACACTCAGTACTTTGCTAACAATATTTGGCGGAGCTATCATCTCTCTCAGGATGTTTGGTTCTGTTGTCAGAGGGAAGCCATTATCTATCATCTCATCAAGAAGCTGTAACATGCGACTTGAGTCAACTTCAGTTCTTGTTATAAGCAAAACACCTAAAATAAGCCTCGAATATGATGATTGCGCATACTACGGATAGCTGGATAGGGGGTGATCAGAACACACCCCTCCATTCCAAAAGGTGATTTTACAACATCAAGGCCCTAATGAGCTACACCACAATTCATATCAACGATCATTGACTACACGACAGTATGCGAAAAGTAAAAAAAAAAAAAAAAATTCACTTTATTTCCCACTGCTTAAATCTCTATGACAAGCAGAACAACATATTGTTACTGAAACTGATTTTATTTTTACTTTGGTTGTATCATTACTTTTCCATTTCCAATGGAGCCAAAGACTACTTATTCTTTGGTTATTGGGATATAATGGAATAAAGCAAAATGGCTCATAAAACTGTCTGTGCTTCTTATTTTGTGAAGTAGCAGTCAGTCGGTGCGATTCTCGAAGCAATTTTCATTTTGGGTCATCCGTGCGCAGCCGCTCTATGTTTCAATAGGGGTAAGGCTTGCGTGCATCCTACCCCCCCTTACCCCGCCTTATGGCGGGAGCCTTTAAGGCACTGGGGTTAAAGATGTTGTTTGGTTGTATCATTACTCTACTTAGAATAGTGAAAAGTTACAGAATTCAGTCCTTGCATATTGTAATTTGCAGCAGGCAAGGGATGTAAAGGCAGAGGAAGGCTCAAAGGCTAACAAGCTCAAAGTACCTCATAAACAAGGACGAAGTTGTCTTTGATTACGTCTTCATTCAATCCGCCAAGATAATCTGAAAGTACATCAGCTGCCCTGCAAAGAAACTGAAAGAAGAACGGTCAATTCAAGAACTTGGTTTCTTAAACGTTGTTCAAGAATGAGGTCACACATTGCTAAGAAAACGGCTACACCATAAACACACAAAAAAAAAAAAAAAAAAAAAAAAAGGAAATTTATCCAACGAGAAGCAAATAATCTCACCTCAATTGCCATCAACGGAGGCATTTCAACTTGGGAACAAGCCAAGAATATGATCCCACCACGAGCAATGTGGAATATATAATGTGTTGGAGAAGCAACAACTGGTGGCAACTACATGAAATTCCAAACAAGCAGACATTTCAAATCACGGGTCAAGAAAGGTATCAGTCAACTACTAAACTTAATTTGACAACAAACAGGCACAACAAAACATAAATCATTCAAACCCTCTTCACTACTCTCGGCTAGTAGAGGTTAGGTTTAAGAGTTGCGTACATCTGAACCCCCTAAAATTGCGCAAATTGAGCTACCAGTAGAAGGTCTGTGCTATTGATATAACAAGTCATAAACTTAAATTGAACAAAACATAATTCAATCACATCCTCTTCACTAACTTCAGCTACTCGAGTCGAGGTTAGGGCTGAGACTTGCGTACATCTAAACCCCCCTAAAACTGCGCAAATTGGGCTACCAGTATTAGGTCTGTGCTATTGATATAACAAGCCCTAAACTTAAATTGAACAAAACAAAATTCAATCACACCCTCTTTACTAACTTCAGCTACTCGAGTCGAGGTTAGGGCTAAGACTTGCGTACATCTGAACCTCACTAAAACCCCGCAAATTGAGCAACCAGTAAATTTTTTTTTTTTAGGGGAGCAACCAGTATTGGGGTCTGTGCTATTGATATAATTGAAGAAAACCCAAAAAGAGGGTACCTTGGAAGAATCACCTTGAGCAAGAACTTGATCCCAGAACCAATCACAAATGGACCGATCAACCCGGTGACCGGTCAGCTGTTTCTCCAGCATAACCTCCCTGAAAAATTAAGCCCAACAACAATCACAATTCACACACAATGGGTTTTCTTTAATCTAATCCAACATAATATCTTCAACATCAAGTCTCTCATATGGGCACTCAACATATAGGGAATTTTTATTGCTTTTTTGAAAAAGATGCAAACTTTCGATACATTGAACTATATATTATACAATTATGTGATGAAATTATGAAGGTAGAAAGAGCAGAATTGTGGGAAAATTACCCGGAATCTGATAACAAGAATATGCATTGCAACATCACTTTTGAGTCTGTGTTTATCCCTCTTTCTCTCTCCTGAATTAGGCGTTGAAGTTTCGAAGTTTGCAGTGGCACAGTCAAAATGGGAGATCTGCTGTAACTCGGATGAGTTTGAGTATCAAGATTGTCGTGTCGGGTTTCTGTAACATTATTACGGAGAACTAAATCTTTACGACAACATAATTACACCATCGTAAAAGGCTCTAGTCATAAAGCGTTGTAGGGGGGTCGGATGTGTGCGCGCATGTTTGGTCCCTATTGAAACGTAGATAAAGTGGGTATCGGTTGTTCCAAGATGAAAATTGTTTCGAGAACTGCGTGAGATAAAATGAGCGTTGGGTTTGACAAGACACGTTCGGGTAAGATAAGGGAGTCAAGAATCTTCTTATTAGTTGACAAGAAGATGGCTGATCTTCCAAAATACCGGAAAAACAAGATCGATGATTGAGAGGATCCATGAAATTTCAAGCATCCAAGAGTTGGTTTGCAGTTTGCACCAAACTCAGATGTTAAATGTAATTACATTCCGGTGGACAATAGAAGCTGTAGAGCATTCAGGAAGGAGATCGGAGAAGAGCAGCTTTAGAAAATATCGAAAATTCAAGCATATTCTTTACCCTCTATTCAGTCGTTTATACAAATCATTGGGTACTTGTGAAGTTTGAGCCGCATTTTTACAAGAATCAACACCAAAAATGAATTCATTTCAACTAAGTTGATCAGCTTCTCGCCTAAGCTTTCACCGTCTTCTACTGGTCGACAAGTATGAGTAAAACACACGTACATCACTATCTGGCTGCAGTCACTCACACAACACTGAATGCTGATTGTATGGTCGATGAAACCTGAGATGCTAGCGTCTGTGTAGCAAATTGTTGTAACTGCTTCTTAGCATCTGAAAGAAAAATTTAACAATCGACTTTAGTGAAACAATCCAATGACAAGAGAGGGCAAGGGGAAAGGGTGGGGGCTATTTGGCACACTAGAGGTGCCCAGTACCCATTGTTCGGGACCTCAAACTCGGTACAATCGTGCAGGGTTTAGTTAAATAGAAATAATAGACACCACAGATCTTAAAAAAAAATGAAATTCAGGATACAGCTCCACAGCGAAACCAAAACAACCCTTTGCCATAAAATACACGCACAAAGAGCTTCTCATGCTTTCCTAAACATACCATTTACCCTTACTTAATAGATTAACGAGATTCAGCACGACACAAGCCACTGCTGTGAAACCAATAGGATGTCCGACTCCAATATTTAAAATCTATCACAATGTAAAGCCATTACCTACTACAGCACTCATCTTGAAAGAGAGGAAGCTGAACACCTAAAATTAGCAGTATCATATCTTTCTATGAGTACTAGACCCTCCAACTGCTTGTTTCTAAGAACACTCAACATAACATTGCAACCTTGCTAGTGCTTTGGACTACTGTCACCATCTTTAAACGAAAAACAACGGCAGATATATGCCTAATCATAAAGAATTTTGTAGTGGTAGTCCCCAAGCCATCAACGGCTACAACTTCCCTCCCTTCTATAACAAGTTGATTCTTTCTACTGTCATGAGATGTTCCCGATGCTTATCAGCAGGAAGGGGAGAAGCATCCACATGAAAACCTGCCTCACATATCGTTGCCTGACCTACAAGTGCCTACAGTTCTTACTCCCAGAACACAGAATGTTTCCACTGCCAAATGAAACAGTAATCCCCGTTCTTTTTCCAAATACAATGAGAGAAGCATCCATATAAAGGCTGTCTCGTTCACAATTTAAAGAGTGGTGCTTTACCGCCTGACAGACTCATACGTACCCAATGCGAAGAATAGTGCTTGGGTAAAAATCGCCACAAGCACTACTTGAGTAAATAACACTAATAAACTAACTCCACTGACGATTTCAGATGTACCACTAGTGACCACATGTTACGTATCTTTGCCAACTGCCTCTCCGCCTCCTCACGGCAGAAAGGGAAGGGGCAGGGAAATGCCTACAGCCTACCATTCACCTTTAATGATGTCCTAGATAGGTCTCAAGTATCTAGATAATAACAGTATACCTCCAATATGCTTCATATAATACTTCTTCTGAAAGTTCTCATAAAACTCACCCAACCAGAAGTCGAGTATTTATTCGAATTATCCTCAACCCCCCCCCCCTTTCCTTCAGAATATTAATGCCGATGAAATTACGAGGGAGGAAAAGGCAAGGATGTCCTTGTTTAAGTCAATACAAGCAGTGACAAAAAAAAAAAAAAAAGACTTGTATTGATCAGAGTCAACTAGCTTATAACTAACGCAGGAGACAAACATCGAAGCTCACCTTTCCGGCACTTAGTGAAGCCAATAATGTTAGCAAGGCTGAGGGATAAACAAACTGCTACGACAAGAAGATAGTCTGCTTGAAACCGTATTAGAGAAAATACTGCGAGAATGATCCATGCAGCAGCCTACAAAGAGAAAAATACACCCAAACATGAACTTAAGGCTGAAAGTATACTCAATAAAGAATCACGACTCATCCCTAAAAGATACTAATACTATCATAATTACAAACTCCCTGGCTTAAAAAACAACCCTGAAACAAAAAGCCATATCCTGTCACCATTGATTTATTAGTATGTACTCCCTCCAAGATGCTATAATTTGAACAAAAGAGAGAGGTTCATTTTGAGGTGGCCTGTGATGGGGAAGATTTGTTACTATTTTTCTTAGGCTACGCAAACTTTACTTGCCATAATAAGCTACAATGACAAATACACAATCCGATCAGAATCACATAAAATTGGATACACTTACAGTAAGATATAGACTCCACCAGAACAGCCATGAATCTTTCTTGTTCATACGAGCCAAAGACTGCACAACAGCAATAGATAAAATCATAAATCAATAATGTAAACGTCATCTCATCACTTAAAACAAAGCTGAGAAAATCTGCTAAGCGGCAATTCATATATAAAGAAACAATATGACAACATTTCTTAGCTGTAGAACCAAACACTCACCTCTTGGTCAAGAGATTCAAATTTCCATACACTTTCACCCAGGTCATTTATCTCATTCCACCACCTTAAACCAACTAAGATGCGACCACTCACATTCTTCACGACCCAAAAATCAAGAGCAGCTAGGAAAACAGTGACCACGAAAATGATCACAAAGTTATCTATGAAAAGTGCCGAGAGGATGTAAAATGCCAAAGCTCCACCCTGCAAAACATGAAAATTTGAGATCGCACACAGAAAACTAGTCACATAAAAAACATATAAATTTGAAATAAAGGCAAGAAAATGGAAGCCCACTGGCGTTTTAGTTGAACTAAGATACCTTGAAGAGTACATGGAAGAAACAAGTATTCGGGTTTGAATAGTTCTCCACAGGAGGCTGCAAATTAAAGCCACAAGTACATTAATCTTCACGAACAAAGACGTTATAAAAATGAAAGATCATGGTCAAGAAAACAAAGAGAAGCCACACTGACATAAATTTGAGAACAAAAACGACCACAGGACTCGACACGCAGTACAGACATTGCCATCAACTTACGACATCAACCTAATATCTATGACAACAAGAACCCCCAGTCCCCACCCCTCAATCACACCCACCTTATTTCCACGCTAGCAATCACCCAATGAACATAAAAACCGACACTGGCAATACAACACGACATGTAGATCATTTTAACAGATCGAAACTTTGGGCCCATTTGGTATCGTTTTCAGTTTTTTTGAAAACCAAAGTCCCGTTTTTGAAAACGGGAAGTTCTTTTCAGTTTTCAGTTGTCAGTTTTCATTTTTTGTATATTATAGAACAAACACTTTAAAGTTAATTTTGTAACTCATTTAACTAAATTTTTAATCCAAGAAAACCCAAAAACTGAAAACGGCAGTGATACCGAACAGCCCCAAAACTACTAAACAAGACACACCGCTCTCAAATCTCAATAGACGAATAAAAATTAACCAAAGTCAACCACACCCCTGCAACTTCTACCCCAAAGGTATCACTTTTGAAGCTCAGATGAACCAATTTCAGACCCTCTCATTCAAGAATTTTCGAATTTCATGAGGTCGGAATCGACTGCAAACATCAATTTGTTCCACTTAAACTAATTTCTAACCTAGAAACCTACCGATCACGCTCATTTCAACAAAACCACAAAGATGCTAAATCAATAGTAACATTTTATATCGAACTAAATCATCAATTCGATTAATGTCTCTCAATCAACACTTTTCAGATATCTTGGTTGCGTAATTCACAAGAACAACTACTACAAGTTACCACATTGACCAAATTTCTGTAATGTTCCCCAACTTCTAACAACATCACCAAATTACACAATCTCTAAAATTGAATAAGCTCGAATTGAACTAAATTATCCCCAAATGCAGCAACATTGATCATAAATTCAATCGCAAAGCAACAGCTTACCAAAAAAAAAAAAAAAAATCGAATTGAGATCGGATCTACATAAAATATGATGAATTCAATAGAAAAAATGATCAAAAAAAAATTCGATTAAAAAAATTAGGGTTTAATAACACATGCATGGAGGAGAGAGAAAGTGAAAGTTTACTTGAATCGGATCCATGGAGTTGAGCTGAAAAGAATGATCGAGGTTTTTTTTTTCCCCTCTTTCCTGTTTTTATCAAGTGTTTCTCTCTCCTGTAAATTGTGAATGACCCGACCCGTTTTATATGAATTCGGTCTAAAGCTGTGGGTTGATCCAAGTTACACTCAAGTCTAGTAGATCGTCCTCGGAATTGGGGTTGATGTGCACAAATTAGGGGAGACCAAAAACTCGGTTTCGGACCGAGTTAAATTTGGTCCGGTCCTCGGTCCAATTTGTTGGGAAATTCCGGTTCGGTCCAAGAGACTGGACCTGATTGAACCAAAAGGGATTCGCTCCGGTCCTTGGTCTGCATTTTTCAGAACCTCGGTCCTCGGTTCGGTCTTGGACCGCTGCTCAGGCACAAATAGAGGTCATAAATCTCGTCAACTAGAAGGATCAAGTTTGTCCTTGTGGTTATGAAATTAATATATCTCGGGATTTTTCGGGTTTAAAACCTCGTTACCCAACCCTGCAGCATATATATGTACCAAAATGAAAGAGTCGACTATGTTCTCGTATATACGAGGAGTTTGGTTATAATCCGCTTCTATATGAGTTTCCGAGTCCTTATACAGAGGACCAGTTTATTGATTTCGATTCCAATTACGTTGCATAGAGTTTCAGATGATTTTCTCGGATATAGTGAATTTCTATTGTTCAAAATTTGCGTTGATCAAACTGAAAGAAGTTTCGCCGACATTAATCACCTAGACATTTGATCGTGGCTAGAGACTCGACATTTGATCAGTGCAACGGTGATTGGTCAACCAGACACTTTTTTTGTCTCGCTTTGTGAACAATGCATAGTGCATTACCAAACATCTCGAAAAGGTTAAGCTGCTTTGTCTTTCTAAGGAAAAGGGTGTGGACGTTATAAACTGAGGAAATGTGGGGTCATTGTCTTATACTAACCGTTGCTGACTGGTGAGAGTGGGAGGGAGTAAGGCAAACTTGAAACAACACCACAGACTAAAAAGGCCAAGTAGATATATAGATGATCCTAGCTGTGGTTTATGATCATATACAAAGGAAGGACCTTTATACTTGGAATTTTTTCATAACATTCTAACTAAAAAAAGTTCATAGATAAAAAAAAAAAACACTGAATTGCAGGAGAAATGGCCTGCAGTAGTATGGTGGTGATGCAACAAAACCAGTTTACTTCTTCTTTCTCACTCCTCCATTCTTCTCTTTCTTCTGACTTCAATGGGGCCAGAATCACCCCCTCTGTTCAGGTACACCCCCTTACTCAGTGTCCTTGTTTCGTTTCGTACTTTTGGTGTTACTGTCTCGATAAAAGGGAGCGTCTATTCTTACACCTGATCATTTTCATTTACTGTAAGCCCTTTACAAAATTTGGCTGAAGATTCCGATAAAGAGTGTGAGAATAGACGCTCCCGTTTCATTTTTTTAATGTAAGAATACACATGAGAGTTGCATTCACTTTTTTGTCTAGACACTGAACAGTTTATGTACACCTAGAAGAATGATCATTATCTTTAGCGACTTTGAACACCTGCTTTATTAGTGTAAAAGAACTTTTTGCCTATAATCGCATTATTTGTGACACTGGCGTAATGTTGTCCTCGTTTATGTAAGCACAAATTTTGTGACATTTGATAGACCATCCATGTCATATGGAGTACGTGTATTTATGAACCAAATTTTAACAATGCGAATGACAATCTGTGAAACTTGAAAGAGAATGATCTGATGAGCATGTTTAATTTATCAAGTGAGTTAAAATCGATTGCTATTTGCAGTACAAGAGGAATGTAGTGCAACCAAAAGGGGCATTACATGTTACAGCATCAAGTGCTAAGAAGATTCTTATAATGGGAGGTACTCGATTCATTGGTATATTCTTGTCGAGGCTCCTTGTCCAGGAGGGTCACCAGGTACATAATTGTTGTTTTCGTATATGTTTAATGCAATTCTCGACTCAATTTTCATAATAGGTCACTCGGAAATAGTCATTCTATGTTTCCAACGTACTAAAGTATATCTAATTCCAGGTGACACTTTTCACTAGAGGTAAAGCACCTATCGCGCAGCAATTGCCTGGCGAATCAGATGCTGATTTTTCTGACTTTTCATCTAAGGTAAAAATTTGAATCACGTAATTTGCATATATGATGATGTTACAAATGCAATGATGAACATTTTTCGTTTCGTTTGTGTAAGGGCTAATCAGTTATTCTCTTAATCCTTAGATTTTGCACTTGAAAGGTGATAGGCAGGACTTTGACTTTGTAAAAAGTAGCCTGTCAGCTGAAGGCTATGATGTTGTGTATGACATCAATGGTTGGTTTTTTACCAGCATTGTGTTTTCACTGTTATCTACAGTTTGATTCATGCTGTTAGATTTCGAAACCCGGTCTCTTGACATACATATAACCCTCATGACATTTCAGGAAGAGAGGCTGTTGAGGTTGAGCCTATATTGGACGCACTTCCAAATCTTGAACAGTAAGGCTTATACTGCTCTATAGTTCTATGCTAAGTATCCGCGAGAATATTACTAAGATTTAGTATTAAGGATGATGTTTTGCACAGTTATAATCAAGTTATTACTTGAATGATGAAGTATAATCAGTGTTTGTTCTTGCCAGATATATCTATTGCTCCTCTGCTGGTGTATACCTCAAAACAGACGTACCACCACACTATGAGGTATTCTATATTGTGTCTGTGCATACAGCATAGGCCCATTGTATGCAAAACTTTCAAGATGACAAACAACATGTAATTTCATATATAAGCTTCTTCCTCAGTGAGCCAAACGAATGTAGCTGTGTAGGAAGTTGGGGTGGCATGGTCTTTGAGCGCGATTGAAATGAATAATTCCAGCTTTTGTTTTATTTTCCTGAACCTGATTTCATCAGTTCTGACATTCTTAATACTACAGAGTTCAGAATACTGGCCTTATGCCCATTGTTGTTCCTACCGTGGAATGATTGTATGAATTATGTAATAACTGAAGCAAATTCTTGTAGTCAACCAAATACAGTCATCTGATTTGCAGTCAGATATTCTGAACTTTTCGACAAATTTAAGTAGAACATTCGGACTGTATAGTAGAAAAGTCTTTTTGCTGTCACATTTTCCTGCTGTTAATGCTTGGTTTCTTGATAACAGGTAGATGCAGTTGATCCAAAGAGTAGGCACAAGGGAAAGCTTGACACTGAGAGCTTACTCGACTCCAGGGGCGTAAACTGGACTGCACTAAGGCCTGTGTACATATATGGTCCACTGAACTACAACCCAGTTGAAGAATGGTTCTTCCACCGGCTAAAAGCTGGCCGACCAATTCCCATCCCTGGTTCAGGAGTGCAAATTACTCAGCTTGGTCATGTTAAGGTCAGTCAATTCTTCCTATCTTAGAAGCAGAAACAATCACTGACACTGCGAGAGCTGTCACTGTACGAAGATGGACATTACTATTGAAATATGGAAGGTGTCCTTTGGCATGATTAGATATAATTTCGAACCTAAGAAGTCTGATTATGCTGTTTCTGTACCAGGACTTGGCAAAGGCTTTTATTCTTGTTCTCGGAAATGAGAAAGCGAGCAGGGAAGTTTTCAACATCTCTGGAGAGAAGTATGTGACATTTGATGGGCTTGCCAGGGCATGCGCTAAGGTAAACTTGCTTACAGACTGATTCTAGTAAATCAAAGGGAAAAAAAGAAAACAGTACTCGGTGATTATCATCTATACTGTACAGCATTACAGCATTTTTACAAACAATCCTGTATTATTTCCTCTCCTGCAGGCTGCAGGATTTCCTGAACCTGAACTTGTCCACTACAACGCCAAGGATTATGATTTTGGCAAAAAGAAGCCGTTCCCATTCCGTGACCAGGTACAGCTTATGCAATTCTCGACGTCATTTTCTTGAAACAGCCTTTAATTATATGCCTCAGTTGGTGCTAACTCTATCTACTGTTTATGTTCTACAGCATTTCTTTACATCAATTGAGAAGGCAAAAAGCGTGCTTGGATGGAAACCAGAGTTCGACTTGGTCGAGGGGCTTGCAGACTCATACAACCTAGACTTTGGAAGAGGAACATTCAGAAAGGCAGCTGATTTCTCTACAGATGACATTATTTTGGGCAAGAGCCTTGTCACTGCCTAGATAACAACTGTGTAAAACAATCCATTTCCTGTGGTTTACCACATTTTCCCCCTCTTCCTACATATTCATATTGAAATGTTTTTGTAAATCAAACTGCGGAAGAACATCAAAACAACCTAAATCACGATATTACTTAATACGTGAATATTCACCAAATTTATATGATAGTTTCGTCGAATCTTTTCTAACACCATTGTATTCTTAGGATTCGAACTCATTACAACTCATTACCCCTAGTCAAACTAATCATGTGATATCTCGTACTGGTGTAAGTGTGTAACCAATTTCCAAATGCTCATATTTTAATCCTCTATCTCACTTTGCTTAACAAACCCCCCCTCCCCCCTTCTCTGTCACGTCAATTGTCAAAATTTAGTCGTAACGCTGTGTTAAGACTTCTATTAAACGCTACCATGTAGTATTGGACTAGGATTATAATATGAGATTAAGCAAATCAAATGAAGCATATGCTACGAAACTAACACTTGTAAATTCGCAAGAGTCGGTTGATCTATCACCGTTACTATTTTATAGTCCAACTTACTAGTAAAACCAAAAAACAACACAACATTATCCAAC
This sequence comes from Spergularia azorica, assembly GCA_038382645.1. Taxonomy (NCBI): domain Eukaryota; kingdom Viridiplantae; phylum Streptophyta; class Magnoliopsida; order Caryophyllales; family Caryophyllaceae; genus Spergularia; species Spergularia azorica. Next base: position 400 of record JBBYHQ010033639.1, on the reverse strand, counting down.
ATACTTTACTTAACTTAATTACTTCAATTAGTCCACAATAACTATACAACGTCGTAATCCGTATTGAATAACCTATGAATAAACAATAATTTTAACTAAGAATTAAACGAAATCTAGAATGAACTTATCCTACACCTTCTATATACTCCTATTCGGATTATTTTCAACCAAGGTGCAGTTGGTAGATAATGTATCTGATTTTCGCTGATACGATATATTATTTGGAGTTTTAAGCAGACTATTGAGTCTCGAACAAAAATATCATACGATAATTAGTATATACTAGCTTTTGTTCCCGTGAACTCACGGGTGTTTTTTTTTTATATATACGAAACCGTAGACATTACCTTTATGACTAAAAGTTAGTAAAGAGATTAGAAAGATCACGGTGGTGGATATA
>JBBYHQ010033547.1:0-33191 GCA_038382645.1 Spergularia azorica | reverse complement strand
GGTTAAGAAACCAAAATTATATCTACAAAAATACATACTCCCTCCGCCCCAAGTCAAACACCAGTGCCCAAAATACCTCTGTGTTATGAAGGGTATAAAATTACTAATGTGCTACCACCTACGGGTTAAGTGACCTAAATTTAATTAGAATTACTAAGAAACTTGTACAAAACGAAGGCAATATATAGAGATACATTTAAAAAATAGTGGCAATTAAAACAAAAAAATTAAAATGGGTCAGAGTATAAATAATTCATGTCTAAGACAAATGAAACAGTAAAGTTTGAGGTTTAGTTTGAATTTAGGCTAATTTGGGTTAATTATGGGTCATTTTGATCAACGGGTCAGATCGATTTTGAAATTACATACGTCGTTCAACACGAGTGACAAATAATTATAAAAAATGGGTCCATGACCAAAGAAGTGGGCGAGGTCAAATATGATCAACTTGTGTGTGGTTAAGGGTTTTGGTCGATAAAACTGACTTTAGTTTTTTAATTTGTTGTTTTGTTTTTGGAAAAGGAATAAATTAATTTATTGTTTACTACATCTATAATTAGCAATTCCTATGGAGTAATATTCAAACATTAATAGATAATTACCTCTTTTGTGAGGTTCTTCGCTGGTCAATACGGTTCGTCTATCTAATGGGTATCAAGTCTATTTTAGTGTGACAAAAAAATCAAGTTATTCGAAAATCTAACTAACACCATTGTTGTCAATTGGACGTATTAACATCTTATACCTACCGTATTAGACATTTGTACAAACATTGCTAAAATAAAACCAGTTCAAAGAACAAAGAGGAGAAACGACCCGTGCAATTTTGCACGGGTCAAATAACAAGTAACTAGTCATTGACCCGTGCAAAATTGTACTGTTGCTCTATTTTATTGTAAATTTATCATGTTTGATTTAATATTATTTTAGAAGAGTTATGCCCGATTCGGTAAAAATTAAAACAACTTTTAATAAATACTATCATATTTAGTTAAATATTTTACGCAGATTCATGAATTTCAATGTAAGTAACACCACCTAAAATCTACTCCTTGCGGTCCAAATGGAGTATATACTTGTTAGTTTTAGGTTCAATTTTACGAATTATTATATACTCCGTATTCGATAGGACCAAAACATCTCAATTGATCGAATTGGGTGAATTTGCTATATATACACATAATAGACAATAATATTCACATAGTTTCTTATTTCACTACATATACACACAGGTGTTTGATGAAGTGGGACGGACGAAGTATGAATCCAACATTATGTTTTTTTATCTTTCAAAATTTAGCAATTAAGCATTTTCTTACTTTACTGGTTTTGTACGTGCAGTTATACAGTATAGTCCGTATTATTTTAAAATTAGCTAACATATAATGGTCCTAGCTAACTCACCCGCGGAACATTTTTGTTGGTATCACCCGCGAAACTCACTGTTAGCGTCTTAACTTTCGGCTTAGCTACCCGCCCATATTCTTTGTTTGATGCACGTATGTATTAGTCTGATTACACCCACCGCTTTGCATAACAATCATGTACAACTACTTCCAGCATAAACGTAACATAATCTCTAATTTTTGTTCCACATAAGAAATGATCATTCTCTAGTTTGATATTAATGGAATATATGCTTACTATATATGGTGAAATTTCGGTCAAAATTGAAGAAATGATCAAATTTTATTTCCAAATAACTTAGTGTAGAATATATGGTAGTATAATTATTGGGCGAAATCTTTGTTATTTAATTTGGACGAAATATTAGAAATGAATGTCCTTTATATATAATTTGGCTAATAAAAGAATCAACAAAATATCAATTGGCTTAATGGTTGAAGTGTTACAATATAACCCTGAGGTCACAAGTTCAAGCCCATAAAACATCAATTTTTTCAGAATTGTTATCTAACAGGTGTGACGCTGACATCATCAGTGACATCAGCGGTGATGTGGATGGCCTTAGAATTGTCCAAAGGTTTGCCTTTTAGTATATACTAGTTTAATACCCGTGCAAAATTGCACGGGCTGTTGTATTATATTGGTATTTACATCTCTTTATACTATGTGGTTTAATCGTTTTACTCATATGCTATTACATACACGATATAACAAATATAGGAGATACAACATTAGATCGTCAAAATCTTTGGTAGCTCAATGAACCAGCGTTTTGTAACCCTTGACCCGCCTTTTGGGTTAAGTCCCTTGTATCTTTTGGATCATGAACCCGTTCTTTATTGGATCATGAACCCGCCATTTCTCGATCATGACCCTAACCGGTTTAATACATTAAAAAATTTCTTGGACATATCTGACTTGATCAGTTCACCTAGTTTGGTTCGTAATTAAGACAAAAATGAAATCCAAAAAATAATTTAGAAGAAAATACAATTCGTATAATAATTCAAAATTAAATCATCAAGACAAAATGAAGGCAAAAATAAATCATGTGGAGTTTATATTCAACTCCATTAAATCCAAGCTCATTTTTATTCATATTCTAACTTGTCTCAATCCCATAATTATGACCCGTTATTTGAACTAACCCGCATGATTGGCTCATTATCTCGTGGAGTTTATTTTCAACTCCATGTGATCCCAAACTCATTTTTGACCCATATCCTAACTTGACTTAGTCCCGAAATTTTGACATGTTATTTGAACTAACCTGTATGTTTAACCCATTATCATGTAGAGTTTTTTTCAACTTAATGTGATCCAAACTCATTTTTGATCCATATCCTAACATGACTCAGTCATATAATTTTGAGCTGTTATTTGAACTAACCCGTATGTTTAACCCATCATCATGTAGAGTTTATTTTCAACTCCATGTGATCCAAACTCATTTTTGACACATCCTAACTTGACTTAGTCACGTAATTTAGACCAGTTTTTCGAACTAACCCGTATGTGCATGATATGTATATCAATTCTTCCGAGGGGATTATTACTTCTTTTTTTTTAATCAAACTACCTTGCTTGTACTGAAATAAAAAGATGATTACCTGATGACCAATGATCAAAACACAATAATTCATAGGTTGATACCATAATAATTATTATAAATGTTACTCCTTTAAAAAGAAAGCTTTGATTGATTGAGAGAGATCGAAATTACCACTTGACCGAATTCGGATGATCATTTAAGCTGTTACAGTTACACATTGGTAATGAGCTAATTGTTATTGTGTTGATACAAATTTGGGTGGTAGCAGGTTGGAAAAAGTTTGAATTCTTTATTGCCTCACCATTGAAGTTTGAACTCAAATACCAGTTAAAGAACAAATGATCTTATGAAATGAGCACAAGAATGCGATGACATTAAAGAACAACCTTGAAATAACCCCATATGTTTTGAGCCTATATGGCAGATGATTAAGAATAGCATAGCCGTGTATTCCCAAACCAGACGGTAAGAGTAGGCATGGATACGTTAGAACCACGGCCACCAATAGCAGAAAGCATGAATATTTTCCCGAATGACACGATGAGAGTAGGCATAAGAGAGATCACCGTGATGGTTCTGGAAAAAAATGGGATCTTGTATGACCTTGACGATTGTGATCTTGGCGAGGACGTTAGCAAGGTCTGATCTATTTATATGAACAGTACAGGTTATAAGATGTGCGAGGCGTTCTCAAGACTTATTTTAGTACGCAATTCAACTATTGCTCAATAACACACCCATATCATGGGATAACGTTCCTGAAATGTCAATTAATTTGAAAACAACCTAGGGAAAGAAGGATGTACTGTAAGTTAGTAAAGCAAGTGTCCTTACCGTATGATTTTCTTCACCAATATTCGAGAGCAACAACTCAAACATGCTATGAGAGCAAGGTTGCTTAATCAGTGATTCAGATTAAGGTGTCCTATAAAGTGTAATGGAAAAATAAATAATTTGGTCCACATGCCAGATAAGGAAGTAAAACGAAACAAACTGGAATCGATCAGACTAAACCAAAAAACAATAAAGTTCTAATTTCTATCATAATCATTGAGCATAATAAATTTGGGTAACTGACAACATGGAAAAAACCTTATTGCTCATTTAGGCTAATCCTACCCAGAAAACATAGTACATAAGTGATGATCATGGAACCCAATATGTGTAAAAAAAAACAACCATAGCAAAATAGTGGTAAGAAAATCATCATATACATAACTACTAAGATTAGTAGGGAGTACCTGGTTGTTCATGAACTTAAATGATTTCAACATGTATCATTTATAACTATATGAAATTATTGAAATAGTCGAGCGGAAAAAATGAATCATTAACCATAAAAACCAAAGCAAAAGAAAAAGCATATGATTAATTAAACACTCACATGAATGGCGTGTGAGACGAATGTTAAAGCATATGATGCCAAACATTTGATCATCAAGTGCACAACATAGAATTTCACATAGGAAAAGCTACAATGGGAAAGATCGAGAAAACCCACCAAGATTTAACAATGGATGCAGGAGACCCAAAATCAAGATTGCGCAAACTCCCTTTTCCCAAATGCACTGATCAACCATCGCAACACTTCATCTATATATCAACCTCCTGCAATTCTGCAAAAGGTACAAAAAATAATTAGAAGCAAAATAGCGCGATGCGAGAAATCATCAATTATGATCTGTAAAAGAGCTATGAATTGTTTGAGAATTTCAAAAGTATGGAAATCAAAAGATGGGATGAAATATGGTTTTTAGTTTTTTTTTTTTCTTTAAACTGAGCTGAGGAAAAATTCTAATATACTGCATGGTTTTAAAAAGAAGGGGAAAATTTTCCTATAATTAATCAACGTTTACTGTTGCCTAATTTTTTGGAGTCAAAATCGTATAAAATATATGATTCTTCTTTTTAATCGTATTTCGGTTAATAAAATGATTAGGTGAATATTTTTAGGAAAACTAAGTTTTTTCGGTATAACAATGGGAATATACTGATTTTGCGGGTATAATATCTAATTTTTAGCGATTTTCCTTTGTTGAGTTTAATTTTTTTGAATAAAAAATGTGGTGATGACATCAGCTTTGACGTGTACATGAGGTGGCTGCTGAGGTGGATAGCCTAGGAAGCTGTGAAATCTACCGGTAATGCTTAAATATATTACTAGTATATTGACCCGTGCAAGCTGTGTTAGTAGACCTTTATAAGTAAAGGTGATGTAAAACAGCATAAACTCAAATCACTTATATTCACATGATATCGAATTTTAATATTTTAAACAATAGTTGTATACTATTAACTCAAATACTTGATACTTATGTAAGTAAAACACGAATAGAGTTGATATTTCCAACCTAATAAATGAAATTTGAATCCTTTACAAAATAATTTTTAATTAAAAAACTCAAAATCAACAAAAACATGTGTTATATGAAATTGAAGTTATGATCAACCTCAAAACAACAAAAGCAACTTAAAATATAATGTAGGTATTTATATCGAATTGAAGTTTAATTTCAACTTTAATATATATACTTCATCCCTTTGTCTATTTCAATCACACGGGCTACCATTCAAGTAACTGCGAAATTGCCAATAATATCGAAAGATATTTAACCTCTGTGGCATGATCGCACCGATATATGCGTAAATGTATGAACAACCCAGTAACTCGACCAATTCTACTCTCTTCTTTTAGATTATGCACCAACTTTTTATGACATGTGGCTCGTATCGTCTCGAATCCATTTTCTATCCCCATATTCTATGTTTTTACCCGATTTGACCCGTTTATAGTAGAGTAGTCTACAATCACAATATAGTACAAATAGATAGTATTTGAAAGTTTGGGGTGAACATTTTTATTAATAGTAGTCAAGTTGTCGTTTTGCGTTTGTGTTTGAGTGGTTGGCCTGAATTTGACCTATTTATATAAGTGTCATGTTCGGTTCAACTTGTCCAATTAAACTGGCCAATATTCGTGTAATGTTCATCAAAACCTTTTTAATTAAAATAATTCAAATCTTAAGCCAAACCCGACCGGTGGTTATCATGTTAGATTCGTGCCAATCCATTACGTCTTGCCAAACCACGAAATTTTAAATAAATTGATCGATGATGTACTTGTATACAAAGCAAAGTAATATAGCGTATGTTTTTTTTGGAAACGAAATATATCGTATGTTAGCATAGCACATTGTCTTAACATAGACTCGTATACCCTAAACTTTATTTCAATTTATTAGCATTAATATAATGAAAGGAATCCATTTGAAATTTCAAGAAAGTAAGTAATTATTTTTGTGAGAAGTGGTCAATGTTAGCCTCAAATAGTAGCTGACTTGATACAACTTAAAGCCAACCCATCTATCAAAGTTTGCAGATAAAGCTACGAATGTACTGTAAAGGTGACAACTTTTATACGACTCTCGGCTCTAAGTGATGTATGATTGTATGAATGCCCTATGCTCCTCCTGCAAAGATGTAAATGGTTGATTATCGGAGCGGTGTCTTAGCTTCCCCTGCAATACTGGTGGAGCAAATTAAGTTGCGATGAAATGACATACAAATCCTAACACATCTAATACTCTAAAGACGTGTAGTGCAAGAAAGTGTGTGTGATGGGTCTCTTTTTTTTCTTCTCATGGTGAACTTGCTCAATCTAAGCTTTCGAGTTGCTAGTTGCTCGAATCTCTGGCCTTTTCACAGTCAGGTTAACATGACTTGATTCATTGATCATCCTTACGCCACGCTGACATTCTGTTATGCAACTAACTACTGCATGTGTCAACACAAACGTACGTCAACATATTCGTAAAAACGTATAGTGTCTATTAGCCTACAATTTTGTAGGAGTGAACAAACTGAATATGTAAAGAAAAACAAAATTCTTATACCTTATTTAGTTGTAGAATATATCATATTTTTTCTGGGGGATTTTTTTTAGGGATATTATCCAAGGTACCCCTGAACTTCCCGCCTTTTCCCAGTGTACCCCCGAACTTTCCGCATTGCCCAGAATACCCCTGAACTTCCCGCCCAGTCTAATTGCACCCAATTTCCAGTTTTTCCTCTAACGCCACCCAAACTCCTTTCTAACAACGATAACTCCCATCTAACTCCGTTTCACCCCTTATAACTTCCATCCATCCTATTCCTAATTGTTTTTGCTTTCTTTATTAAACCCAACTACTTCTAACAAATTTGTTCTTCATCTCTCCTTCATTCCCTCTCTCCTCCATTGTTTTCTTCTTCTTTTCTCTCCTCCATTGTTTTCTTCTTCTTCTTCTCACTTCTCCATTGTTAGTCTCTATTCTTCTTCTTCTTCTTCTTCTTCTTCTTCTTCTTCTTCTTCTTCTTCTTCTTCTGCTTCTTCTTCTTCTTCTTCTTCTCCTCTCTCCTTCATTTACTTTAATGTCTTCATCAACAAGATCCCCATAAACATGGCTTGTTTGAACGCCGACCCCATTATAATTAGGGAAATTATCCAAGGTAGAGACTAACAATGGAGAAGAGGGAAGAAGAATAGAGACTAACAATGGAGAAGAGAGAAGAAGAAGAAGAAGAAGAAAAAGAAGAAAACAATGGAGGAGAGAGAGAATGAAGGAGAGATGAAGAACAAATTTGTTAGAAGTAGTTGGGTTTAATAAAGAAAGCAAAAACAATTAGGAATGGGATGGATGGAAGTTATAAGGGGTGAAACGGAGTTAGATGGGAGTTATCGGTGTTAGAAAGGAGTTTGGGTGGCGTTAGAGGAAAAACTGGAAAATGGGTGCAATTAGACTGGGCGGGAAGTTCAGGGGTATTCTGGGCAATGCGGAAAGTTCGGGGGTACACTGGGAAAAAGCGGGAAGTTCAGGGGTACCTTAGATAATATCCCTTTTTTTTACCGTAGTTTCTTCTTTTGAAATGAAAAAAACATCATAATCTTACTCATTTTTTAGTTGTGATCCTACTCTTTCAGTAGAGCGTAGGTCAAGACAAAACCTTTGGGAAAATTAAACTAATAATCTATCCTACGTTCCAAAACTCCTCTTGTCATCACAAAGAGACTTCTCAGCTGTTAGATGCCAAGGTCAAAAGATCATATAGGACTCGATCCCTCGGCCACCTGTACAATAACCCACTTACATGATACAATCAAACGATAATCTGTCGCTTTGACACCTAGTTTAGTTATCTGCTTCATTATTGACATGATGTATATATGATACAGAAGACACCTATTGGTCCATTGAAGCTGCTGTCGTGATCTTAGCTACTTCCTAAGCTTGGCTGAACCATAGTTTCCACCTCCCTACACATAAACCCATCATACATGTTATGATGTTAATATTACATACATAACAAATCTACTACAGCATTTGGCACTATTGAATTTGTACTCACATCGAAGGTACTGCAAAAACGAAAGTTAAAGTGCCTCTAATAAATCGTACTCTCCGCATTAGTTAGCAATTGCACTACATACCATGTTGATCTCAAATTTAGGAGAAATGTTTACATAAAGAATAGTTAGAACAAAGCCTATCATTTAACTATTTTAATTTGTAAATGATATATAAAAAATGGCATCAATAGTATATGATTGAAATAACAAATAGATAACGTTTTGGAACTTCACATATAAGAGTATTTGAAAAGTCATTCGATCATCACGGCTGGACTCTCATCATACATTGTATGCCTGCAAATAACAACAAAAATACATTAGTTGAATAGCTAAAAAGTTGCAAAAGAACAAAGAAACTGCGTAGTTATGTGAAAACTGAATTAAAATTGATAGAAGAGGAGTTCCTCATTTAGGATACGATATATATATACGCCGAATTAGAAAATATCTTTAATACTCCCTCCATTCATTTCCAAGATTCCTGTTGGCTTTTGCACAAAGTTTTAGGATTGAATTAAAAATTATTAAAAGCAACTGGGAAAGGGACATCTAGCACTCAAGAGACCTCTCATTGGCTGAAAAGTTACTAAAACTGGAAACAGGAAGCTTGGTAATGAATTCCCCTAAAAGTAAAATAGGAAGCTTGGAAATGAATGGAGGGAGTATTAGTACTACTTTTGATAAGAAATTAAATATATTAGGAAAGTTTATATTCTTTCAAAATACTGCTGACTTATTTATAGGAGTCAAATTCCTATAAATCAGGCCAATATATTTTTTACCCGTGTTACGTGCCATTGGTGCTAATATTGAAATCTTTTAGGAAAATGTAGATATTCTCAAATGATTATGTAGAACCTAAATAATACTGCTAGCGAAATTTGGGAGAAGAATCTATAAGTGGAAAGGTTAGATATTTCTCAAATTATATTTCATTTATTAGGTTGGCAGCATGACTCTTAAATATAAATATTTCCGAAATGTTAAAATTGTATAATATTCATATTTAGTAATTAGTCGATTTAACCAGTGTATGAAAGATTATTATAATTCCATTTGCCGCTTATAGCGAATCTACTGTATTTGTATTACTAACACATTCTCTTATGCGTGTGAATACATATATTTCGATATTTTTTCTTTTTATAACTAAATTTATTTGTATATAATTCCGACATATTTATTTAAATATGGAATCTGTAAATTTCTATTGAGATTTTACTGCCTAAATTGTTACATGTTGACGTCAGCATTGACGTGGCGCTGATGTCAATGTTGATGTGGACATCTTAAAATGCTGTGAAATCTACCGCTATTGTATTTATATATGATATGATAGTTTAATGACCCGTGCAAAATTGCATGGGCTGCTTAAGTATAAGTTTAATACAAATGGCAAAATAAAATTTTTATATAGGACAATTTCTTTCAACGGATGGTAATATAGAAATTTATGCATTGTCCAAAAAAAAATTAAAATAAAAGAATAAATGTAGTGTTTTATAAAAATGATAACACTATTGTTATTCTTAGGCTAAGATATGATGATACTATTTTTAACTCTTGCCAAACTAATAGATGCATATTAAAAGAAATAAATAGGACTCACGGAGTTAAACGACTCACAAAAGTTGATCGTATTTGAGTCCCGCTTTTCTGAGTTTTGAACACGTTTTCATTTTTGTTTTTACATGTGACCCGTACTGACCCATATATTTTTACTCGAACTCGAACCGACCCGTTGTCAAATTTAACCCCTAAACAGAAATCACCCTAAACTCAAACTAATTCAAACCCTTATTGAGATGACCCCTAGTATACCTGCTTTCATATTGATGTGACTTGTTTATTAGGTCTACACAACTTACTCTCTGTATGTCATTTCAATTGTTAGTATGGTAGACCCCACAATTATATATTATAGAAATAATGATTACCCGCAATTAAGGCAAATCAATTATGTCAAATTCAAATCTCAGAGTTAAAACTCCATTTTGAGGTAGAAACCACAATTAAAATGTTTTGTGCTCTAATTGCAACTCTATTTGCTCTAATGCCGAAACAATTGGCTTGAAATTACTTCCTTCATTATCTCTCTTCCACACTGATTATTTGTGCAACTTTTTATTCCCTTTAATTAGTAATCATATAGGAGACATGATTTCGAGAATGAAAAAAAAAAAAAAAGAGAAATGTTTGACAGATTAAACAAATTGTCACATGAAGATGGGTACGTGTGTTCATCGAAGGTTGGGGTCAATAATTCACGTATATGAGTATTTGCTTATTGTTAACATGTTTAATTGGGGATTAACATTGAAGCCTTGAAGGATGTTCTATGTTCATTGGGGGAGAATTGAATTTTAGTAACTCAAGCATTCTAGCAAATTGTCATCCTCAAGGTCATTGATGATCGATTAACATACATATGAATTTTTTATTCGAGTTTATGGTATGATGAACTCATGATAAATCAATCAACAAATGATGATTTTAAGATGACTAAGGTTTCTTTTATGATGGTGACTTGATGGAAGAAAGAAAACTTATCACAGAGATGGGCAGGGGAGTTGGGTGAATTGAAGTATGTAACTTTGTGTAATTATCGTTGAGTAATTATGTTCTTATAATCATATTACATCTTATTCTTATTTTTGTAGTCTTTTTATTGTGCACGCTAGTTCAATTATTTAGGAACCATAGCTAAAAACAAATCAAGTTCTTGTGAGGTAAAAAAAGATAGTCGCCTACAATCTTTCGTTAAAAACAAAATGTATAGCTTAAAAACGTAGGTTGTTGCTCCACATACATCATGCAATAAAAAATAATCTTAATTGTCTCATATTGATACATCTAGGGGAGAGCAAAAACTCGATCCGGAACGAAAACCGGACGAGACCGGACCGACCGGTTTGGTCCGGTCTCGGTCCGGACCGAGTTTAGCTCGATCCGGTCCTCGGTCCAACTTTTTGGGGAAAAATCTCCTCGGTCCACTCGCTCTAAGGGACCGGACCGGACTGAACCGGACCGAGGGCCATTCGGTCCGGTCCTCGGTCCACTTTTTTCAGAAGCTCGGTCCTCGGTTCGGTCCGGTTCGGTCCGGTCCCGGACCGATGCTCACCGCTAGATACATCAGTTGATCACGACATGGACTACCATTTTGAATGTTTTCTTACATTACACCACAAAAAATTATGGAATATTAAAATACAATTAGTAACAATATAAAGACCTCCCACTGCTGATATTATAGCATTCATCATTGAGAGCTATCCTCCACACCCACACACACACACACACAAAATCCATTAGTTTTTATCATTAAAGATATTTCTGGAGGTACAAATTAAATGGCAATTTAAGGATTAGTTGCCATGCATGAGTTGATTATGAAACATTGAGAGGTGAGGGGAAGATGAGAGTTGTCAATGAAAATGGCTTTGAGTTGCTCCCCTTATATACTATGGAGAAGGTGTGAACTGGCTATAACCCTACAATATAATTATTCGATCCTCGTTTATTATATTTCGTATGTGTGAAACAATTTCAAAAGTTATGATTCGATTCCATTTTTATTTATTGTCATTATAAAACGGGTGAAATTCGAAATCTATGGACTTATTTGTTTCCCCTATGTTTATTCGTCTTATATATTTTGCTCATAAATCAGGAAATGATTTGATCAAATCATAATTTTAAAGATATATTCCGTTTTTTAGCCATAGTTCATGCCAAAATTTCCACAGGTCATGATTTAATTTTTGAAAGATCATGTGTTAATTTTTTTTTTTTTGAAAGATTATGAGTTATTTTAGGTATTAAATACTATTTTCAAGTATATAGAATTTATTCAGGGTATTATTTGATTTATCCCGTATATGACAGGTTGGAATATATATTCTGATTAACGATTGTAATATGGAATATTTAGAAAATATTGTTTTCCTTTTCTAGCTAGATTTTTTTTAATTAAAAAACGGTATATTTAATTAATTATGGAATTATATTATAAATGATATATTTCAAACGAAGAATTATGGAATATGTCATTTTTAATGGAGATTTTACTGCCTAAAATACTTCATGTTGACGTCAGCTATGACGTGGCGCTAATGTCACTGCTGATGTGAACGGCCTAAGAAGCTGATAAATCTACCGCTATTGTATTTTTATATGATATGATATGATAACTAGTTTAATGACCCGTGCAAATTTGCACAGGCTGTTATATGACACATTTAAAGACACTACTATCTATTTATACTATGATTGCAAGAATACGAAATTATACAGATTAATCGATATGTCTTAACATCTATAACACGACATTAGATCTTTCAAAAGGTTTGATCAACAACTTGGTAACTCAGCTTGATCCAACACATGTTTTAGTATTGCCTACCGGTATTGGCCTAGACTCGTTATGATGAACATATTTTTTTGTCAACCCTACCTGACTCGTTAGCACATAATTATTACAAACATAAGAAAAAAAATTAAGCTCATAAATGAATTAGAAGAACGTAAAGTCCACATAATAACTCATCAAGATCTAGTTTTTAGTTTTATGATTGTTTAAATTTAACTATTTAAAGTCATACGTATATATATACTTTTTTCAGTTCGCTATGTTCACCCTATTTGATTTTATACAGTTTTCATTGTATAATCAATATATAGTTTCACTATAGTTTCAATATTAAAATACCGGAAATGAAAAACGACACAATTAATGATGTACAGTTCACCTATACCGACCTAACTCGATATGATCCCTTGTTAACTTGACTAATATTTGACCCCCGTTAGTGTTTACCCGAGTAAAATTGTAGTGGTTGTTGTATAATATTAGCGATTACTCGTTTTTATATTATATGTTTTATTATTTGAATATATGATACAAATTTGGACATGTAAACAAAGAAAAAATTGAAGTAAGGAACTCGCGTTTTATGGCCCGTGACCCGCTATCGTTAAGAAATAATCCTATTTTGTATGTCTAGTGAGTGAGTGACCCATATCAAATCTAATGTGTTTGACCAGACCCGACCCGTTACCCGTGCATTTTGCAGACTATAATAATATATGGTGGGTGTTATATATGATTAATTAGAGCTGACAAATAATAGGCAAAATCGGGTGCCAGTAATCGACTTGTAAGACTTTGATTTAAACGACCCCGTTTACATAAACTACTTTTATAGCTCTTTCTGAAAGCAAGCTTTAATTAGTCGCCTATTCTAATTACTTCTTCAAAAATATTTCTAATTGATTAATTGAGTTGAAAACACTACAATTCTTGAAGTTTTGTTCAAGAATAATCTTAACACTTCGAATCTTCTATCGGGTTAGAGTAGACATCATGATTATACTATCGTCTAAACTTACCTTCTATGATATGGTTATTGGTTTAGACGATAATACTACTTTGGGTTTCCAAATTAATAAATGTGTATGATAAAAAGAATAGTTTAATACTGGTTTTATGTCTCGTGACAACCCAGTTTCTTAGTTATGAAGCCTCTTTTTACGATCCGTTCCTTATTAACCCAAACCCGTTTTGATACACGTTTTTTTGGGTCTAATCTCCCGTACCCATTGATCCCTAAGTTAAACAACATATATAGGAATTTTATCCTTATTCGGCCCATTATGAGTTGTGACCATTAATGAACGAACTCGTAGTGACCTGGTTATGTAAATATTAGTCTAATAATTTAAAAACTAATTCAAGACTTTCTTAAAAGAAATTAGAAAATTTATAAATATGATCTTCATATACCGTACTGATCATGCTTGTATATAACCTGTGACAACCGGTTTGAGTCGTTTACACAATTGCTTTTAGTCAACGAACTTAAGAAATTAAAACCATTAGATATATAGGATGGTTATGTAAGTGATTAGTATACCAAATCTTGTGAGGGGATGACTGATCATCGGTGTAATCAAGCATTAAAGTTTTTGGTCAAAAACCAAAATACACTTGCATACGCTACGTAGAGTGTTGAATTGAAGTACTAAAGTAAAAAAATAAGAATAAAACAATGAACAATGATCAAAACACCTGTGTCATAGAAGAAAAACAAAGCTTCAACTCATTGGTTTGACGAACACAGCCACAATAATAATGTTACAATTCATTCTCATTTTACATTTCATCTAAAGCCTCTTCTCCCCGTTACTCTTTTCGCATGGCCGCAACTCACTCAGTCTCGCCTTCCTCACTCGGACCTACAAAAGGACGGTTCGTGTTGCATGTGGCCATCTTTGAATGGTTTATTACTTGGTAATCTGTCATCCAAAACAAAAACACGATAAAGTTGGTTGATAATTACTTGTCGAACGCGTATTAATTTGAACTACACGCACCAATGAAGAAGACGTAATAAAAGAAGGAGAGAGCAAAATATTACCAGTAGAGGCTGACAATTGAGGTTGCTGAGAACCGAGTTACCTAGATCGATGCTCAAAGTAAATAACCATATTGAGAAAGACAAAGTAAGCACCACTGCACCACGCGTGTTCGGAGAGGAAGATAAAGAAAGAAAGATCAAATCACCATATGGAAGTAAATGGAAGCATTCAATAAAAATCAAATATATGCTAATATGTAAATGATAGAAAATTTATTGTAAACAAAGAGCAATAAATTAAAAGTTATTCAAATTTACAAAATTGTGTGAGAACAATGGATTTACACCGTTCTTGGCCTAGGAAGAGAGAAAGACGAGAGAGCGAGTGACTGATCAAGGTTGTCGTAGTGCCGCTAGTGTCGTGGTAATAGCGAAACAATTGTAGTGGTGTAGGGTTACGCTAGCATGCTATAGGGAACATAAATCAAGACTACAAAACAGAGGAGAGAGTCATGAGAAACTGATTAGTGAGGATGATGAAGGTGGGTTTTTAATAATAACAAATGAGTTATATCTTTCCTAAATAAAGTCCATGAATAATGGAAAATCATTATCATATCTCATACTGTATCACATATGGACGTTCAAGACGTGAGCAAAAGATTTTCTAAAATTTGGTTTGTTTTGATGAATTACTTTTGGTATATTAAAATATTTTTGTATACTCCGTAATTTGACATCAATATATAAACAGAGGACCAAATTATGTCACCCTAGTAAAAATCAACAACTAAATCTTCATTTTGCTATTTTAAAGATATTTTAGCCTAATTTAAAGATATTTTGGACATAATTTACAGATATGTTACTGTTTTCAAAATTATTCTATGCCATTATTTATTTTTAGTATTAGATACAATTTTAAAGATTTTATTCAGTTTAAAATACAGAATATGCCAATTTTGTTACTGATTTTTGCAAAATTATTCTCGAGAATATATTGTAAATTTAATCATGGAAATTATGCTGATTAATATATTACATATTTATTGAAGTAAGGTAATTGCCATTATATCAAATGATTCTATTGTCGTAAATAGCCGCTGATGACATCAATTATGACCTGTCGCTGATGTGGACGTCCTGAGAAAGCTTGAAATGCACCGCTAATTATATGATATATGATATAATATACGAACCCATGTATTACGTCATAGCAGCTACGAAATCCACAGCCGCATAGGACCACTATCGACCCACACCCGGGTCGAATATTCCACATGACCAAAATGGGCTGCCGAATGGGCTACCTTATCACCTAATCTACGAATATGACTAAACAAACAAGACTCGAACCTACGAGCAAAGGTAAGAATATCCGACACTACGAAACCAAAATAAGTACGAACAAAACCCCCCCAAATTCAGGGAATTAATTAAATTTAACGAATCATACTCTAAGCTAACATGTTGTACACCCTGTTGCAATGCCATTTGAAGTCCCAGTAAAGCCGCCTTATCCTCCACGATCTCCGCCGATCACTTCTCCTCCACCTGCCTCACCGCTACCCGCGTCACTTCTCCCTCCCCGCCCCGAATCACCACACTCATTCCAGAGCCTGCACTTCCCAGCACCGCCCCATCCGTGTTCACCTTAAAGTAGCCATTGGGTGGTGGTTTCCACTCCTCCGGCCCCACCCCCTTGTTCCCCTCACCACCAGCCTCCTTACCCTCTACCGCGGCTCGGATCCCGCCCAGGTAACTCGTCTCTCTATGCCTTTATGGACAATGCTGCCATCACTCGCTTCATCCCCACCATGGACCACCTCATTACGCGCGTTCCAGACCGACCACGCCACAACAAGAACCAGTTCTTTCTCCACCTCGGACTACGTACTACACCACCACTCCACAAGATCCCTCTCACTCCAACACAAACTCCACGACCCCACATCAATACCCAAGTCATCCCACACACGTGCGACTTCCGGACAAAAGCCTAAGGCGTGAAGGTCATCCTCTATCTCCATGGAACATCGAGGACAAATAAGATCAGCATCACGAATACGTCTACTGATATTAACCATGGAAGGTAAAGCTCCCCAACTCAATCTCCAAGCGAACATACGTACCTTAGGCGGAACGTTTATCTTCCACAGTATCTTCTAGAGCCTCCTTTCCCGATCCCCATTACTAGCACCTGCCTGTCCCTTCTCCTACTGTTCCCTCTCACGTACAAAGTGATAACCCGACTTCACTGAGTACTCCCCGTCTCGGCTGTAACCCCACACATAAGCATCCCCCCTACCATCAACTGCAATAGGAATATTGAGCACTTCCTCCGCCTCGAAAGGCAAGAGGTTGTCAATTTTTATCAGTTTTTTTTTTATCGGTGTTTTCATTTTTATTTTATTTTTCTAGGACAATATCTATACATAACTTTTGACTAGTTTAAAACTCGTGCGTTGCACAGTAACATGAACTATATTCTATATTATTCTAGTTTACTACTCGGGCTACGCCGGAAATAAATTTTATCATTTTATTTCTTTGTAAACAAATAATTTTATCATTTACAAAACTTTCACTTTCAAAATAGATGTTGTGATTTCAGTTCAAATAAACAATTAGGAAGATACAAAATAAGAAGCTAAAGATGAAATCTATTGATCGATAATAAATATCGTATTTTTTTTATATGGAAAACGTCACTTATATTTCACCATGGATGAATGTCCATCTACACTCTTTACCATAAAAAACATTTTTAAATTATTTTTTGAAGTGAAAATTAAATAGACATGCCACGTGGCATAACAGATAGCCTAACTGAAACTGTTGAACGTAGTCGTTGCCTCTAACACGGGGCTTTTAATTGTATAAGATAGGCACTATAATGACTGTAGTTAAATAAAGTTTTTGTTAAGGTATGTAATAACGAAATAAAGTTAGCCTTTATCTAGAAGTGCTGAATAATTCATTTTTCAAAGTTCTCACACTGTATACTTACTTAACATTAACGTTCTAACTAATTAATCAACTCTATTCATAAAACCATTTCCTTTCATTACCTACTTCAATCAACCTTTATCGTCTTACATGTTTATTTCTCATGACGGAAGTATAAAGATGTCAACAGTAAACAAAACTGAATACAAATTATGTAAGATATATACGTTTATTTCACAACACCAAACTTAAATAACAAGTTAACAGATGTTGTGCTATACTCCCTCCGTCTTCCTTTAAACACCCCATAGCATATTTCACTTGGATTAAGAAAGTTTGATTTGTTTATACTTCTTGGAGATAGTGAGTGGTTTTTGTATTATTATTGGAGATAGTTGATGTTTTTTTATTATTATTTTGAGGGTAATGAGGGCCAAATGACCAAAAATACCAAATTGGTATAAAAAAAAAAACTTCAAAAGACATATTGGTATATCAATAAACAAGAAGAGTCAAATAAACCTATTTTCCCCCCAAAGTTGGAAAATCGACACATAACAAAGTGATTTTCATTTTTCAAAAATAAGCAAGAGAATTCTTTACTGATTTTAAAAAAATTTCCATGGCACAAAATTGTTTTTGTAAAAATAGTAAAAATACTTTTTTCATATTTTTGAAAAAAGTAAGCAATTATTTTTGTCGATTCTCCAACACCGACAAAAAGTTAGGCTTATTTGACTCTATTTGCATTTTTTATACCAATGTGGTATTTGGGTGTGTTTTTATATACCAATTTGGTCATTTGGCCGGGTAATGATGATTTGTATATTATTTTTGGAGATAATGGGTGGTTTGTTTATTATTTTTGGAGTTTTGTGGAGTTTTGATGGGTGGTGAAAACTTACCCCATTTAGTAAGTTTAGAAATGAGGTGTTTAAATAAAGACACCCCGAAAAGGAAAGATGGGTGGTTAAAGGAAGATGGAGAAAGTAGTGATTAAGATAGAGGTACCGAATACAATAGGTTTCAGGTTCGAATTTGTTTCCTCTATTGTATATCGATTTCTAAGAAATGGGGTGTTTAAAGGAAGACGGAGGGAGTAGTGATTAAGAAAGAGGGTTTTTTTTTTTTTTGTTATAACACGGGGAATATACAGCCGCTACCTTAGATGTGCTTAGTGTTAGCAAATCCGATTATTACCCTACCCAACCTCTTATTACCCGACAGTGACCCGACTCGTAATGTCAAAATTTAAACTGACGCCCATAGACGTCCATTAGTAACTAAGCCCGATAGTGACCCCACTCGAAACCGACCTAATCCGGCCGGCACAAAATTACTTGATAGATACGACCCGAAGCACTATCTGACCCTGTATGACCGAACCTGATACGAACCAACTCGACATAACTTGGCCCAAAATCAACCCTACGACAGTGGCAGACCTAGGTGCACCGCCAATAATCTCGTAAAATTCAATATATGTCTAAGTTGTGATATGTTTTCCACATATAATGGGTTGAAGAGTGGTTAGGCGGGTGTGCAATAATTCATGTTCGAGTCTTGCCATTAACATTTTGTTGGTTTTGTTACTCCCTTTTTTTCAATCTAAAAACCAACTGAGTTAGATTTTTTTTCTTGATAGAGGTAAGAAACCCTAGGTTGATCCACGAGCGTAAGACCAACCCAACTCATCGTTTTCGATAAGAGAAGTAAGAGAGTCAAATGGACTATCAAACCACCGTGTAAGGGACGGACAAGAATGTCCCAAATCGGCCATAAAGTCTGTGACTTTATTGGCTTCACGAAAGCAGTGAATTATCTCTACTTTGTGAAAAGTATCAAGGTCCACTAAAATATCATTAATAAGGTTGGAAATTTCCCAAGGCACCTTCCAATTACGATGAATAGAATTGATCACACATATGTTGTCTCCTTCAATTAAAATATTTTTGATATCTAAGAAAATTGCTGCTTTGATTCCATCTTTTAAATCTAGAGACTCAATAGAAATGATGCTTGTAGAATTACAAGATTTGGCCCCAAATATTATCGGGGTTACATTTGAATCTCTAATCACATATCTTAAAGAAGACTTTCCATTACTAAGCTTAGACCCATCAAAATTTAATTTGAAATGTTCTAAGGGGGATTTATGCCATAAAATAGTCTCGGTATTAGGACTATTAGCATGGGAGATTTGGCTATGAGCAGAATGATCAGGATTATATATATCCATTTTTCTAAATATAACCAATCATGCAACGATGAGTTTGTCAATCGGGTAACTTTATCAATTGAATATGTTTCTTTTTTTAAAGATCAGACTATTTGGGATAAACCAGACTTTCCACCAAATAAAAAGAAGAGTTTGGATGGATTTATGATGCATTGACTCCTTAATAAGTTCTAAATTGTGGCTAAACGAACGATTTATAGTATCATTGTTATTATTACTACTCTGAAGTTGAAGTAAATTTATGTCATATTTTTTTTTTGCAACGTATATAATAAACGGGCAATAAAAGAATAAGTGGTAAGAGTCTTCCAAGTGGTAGATAGTCACAGAAAGCACAGTGAGTTGGGACCGACACATGACTTCGCATTTGTAACACCCCCAAATTTCGGCTAATTTAAAACTCTTTTTATTATACAAACTGTGCCAAAATTCGGAGATATTACAAGCTAATATACAAATCCGGAGATACAGCTGTACAAAAATCTCTTATAAAATATAAATACAATTGCGGAAGCGAATAAAAACTACTCGTGACTCTTCAGCTGTACTCCTGACCCAAACCTGCAATCAAAACTCAAGACAAGGACCTACCCCCATGACAAGGTAGCCGAAGGAAACATGTCAGCATTTCGCTGAGCAACACTACTCTACCGAAAATATAAACTGAATAATAATATTAGTCATGGTTTTATATATCTGGATAATACGGGGACACATAATAAAACACATAGAAAGTATAAAACACTCCCCAGGACTAACCTGCTAATCCTCATAACTTACTCAACTCTAACCTCCTCGATATAAGAAAATCATGACCTTAGAATAATTAAAATCTCAAATTCATAATTCTCGTAACTGAACTCCTTCTCAAAACTCAACTCAATCTCTTACTTAGTACACACTATCATCATCGATCTTACGTCTCGGTAATGGGGCAAGTGAACTACGGTTAAACCGCAAGACAATACTTCTATCTCAATCCTCAGTATCAAACTCTGAATCATTTTCTTTTCTCTTTGCCACTCTGGGCTCTTTCTTAGTAACATAGCTCTAACTGATATCTCAATATAATACTGTCGAAGGTTCAGTGAACCCTGCTCAACACTTAGAGTGAACTCTAAGCTACTCGACCCCATACCAAGTACAAAGGATGACAATTCAAGTGTAATACAACCCTGAAAATCTTAATCTCAAAACTTATACTTGTGCTCGTGGCTCAAAGGCCAAATCAATTAGCAATTGTCGAAGACGTATGCACATGAATCTTGGTACACGTTAGAGCTCAAATCTTACTCAACAAAACTAAACACAATAAAAATCCCCACTAGTCAATTAATCATGCGATCCATGTGCCAAAACTCCAAATCTCTATCTTAGTCTACTATTCCCATAAGTTGTTGCACTTAGTACGACTAACCTCCTGTTTGCCCAAAAGCGAACAAACCCATACATAATCTAACAACAAGTAATAAGGTAATTAATATACAATCATACGCATAACAACTTCATAACAAACAAGTATAACACAATCAAACCATGTCAATTGACACATATACATACGATCGACAACACTTAGGGTTATATACGATCTTCATAATCTTGGGACTAGTAAAAATAGTGTTACCTTAAACCCGGGAAATCAATTTAAAATCAACCTACAGACATAGGTGCAAAAGAACCTCATAAATAATGACAAAACTGTAATTGAAATCCAAATCGAATTAAGGAAATCAAAAGGGAAAATAAATTTACCGAGATGACGCAGCAAAAGTTGTAGCTGATGAAGACAGTTGAAGATTGGTAATGAATTGCTAATAGAAATCCCTTAAGAAAATGAACATTCGATGGGAAAAATAAAGAAGGTAGAAATATGAATTAGAGAGCCCATTTTTAATGATTGTCTGCCAAGAGGAAACAATAAGGAAGACCAAGAGGATAAAGACGAGAGAAAACCTAGCTGCTAGGGTTATTGAAATCGTATTCTGACTTCTCAAGTTTTTTTTTTTTTTTGAAAAACTAATAATAATTACTTGAACATAATTAATTAACAAAATTATAATCATAAAAATAATAATAGAATGCTTAAAAATCGGGTGTATTACAGCATTAGTCTATCTGGAGTGGAGAGACCGTCCGAACATGCTCCCCAAATGAAGTTTTTAATCTTATTTGAGACATCATATTTCCGAATCCAATGAAAGCTACATTTTCACTGATTATGGTCTAAAAGACCTTGCGCTAACCAAGTCGCGGATTTGGTCGAAAATAATCCATCGGTTGAATATCTTTAGAAAACTTGGTCACTCATATCATGAGAAGAAATATAAATGTTAGAGATATTGTGTATAATATTTATAGGGAAAATTTGGCTTAGTCTTTGTGTATCCCAAATATTTCCGATTATGTCAAGATTTTCTAAACCAATTTTAGCTTGCATGGCATGGTTGGACAACTCCGCTTTTTGTAGACCCAAACCACCCATGCTTTTTGGGGCACAAATTTTATCCCAACCTATAAGATTAGGAGATTTATTACTCCTATTTTTGTTACGCATAAAATCTCTATCGATCTTATCTAACATTTTATGAATTGAGTTTGGAATAAAAAAGCTTTGCATTTGAAAAGTTGTCTTAGAAGCTAAATTAGCTTGGATAAGTACAGTTCTCCCGGCTTGCGAAATGGAATTAGCTTTCCATATAGTTAGTTGATTTCTGGATGCTAAGAGGACATTAGCAAATGTGTCTTTTGTTACACATGCTATCTATACTTCTACTTTATTTGCTTAACTTCCGCGCCTACGTGTCAGTGTATGGAGGCATTCTCACGAAAAAAAGCCAGGTCATATCCAAGGTGTCGGCCCATCGTTAAACATCTTCTCTCTCTTCCACGTCACAAATGCTGTAAGAAAATGTGGGGCCAAAACAAAAGTAAAACTATCTAACTAAAATATTCTTTGCTCAAGCCCAATCCATTTTCGCCACGTAACTCCCATCAGTTCACCTTCCTTCTTCCCTGACCTTCTTTCTTCCCTGTTTCTTTTCATCTTCACTAAACTGTCAAACCAATGAAGATTGTAGGATATAATGAATAGCCCCAATCATCATATAAAACCCAAAAACCAAAAACTTATTTCCCATGTAAACTCTTATCATATCATCAAATGATGATGATAATTTCTTCCCTCCACTTAATCGTTTGATTTTGTTGTTATCGTTTGATTTTGTTGTTGTATTGTGATTATTGTTTTGTGTTGATTTTCAGGGATATAACAATTGGTTTGAAGAACATTGTGGTTGGGTCATGAGAAGTAAGGTGATTGGATTTGTAGTCCAATTATTGAGTTGTTTTGAAGCTAATTTTACTACTCCGTATAACCAATTGAGTTTTGATAGTTTTCATTGTAGTAATCCTGTGTAACGATTCTCATAGTTTTGTTTTTGTTTTTGTGTTGAATTGGTGAGTAAGCAGGTTGAATCATTGATTGCAACGCATCTTATTCAATCAATTTGCATTTTACTTTCAAGTTCAAGGTATGTTGATTCAACCATTTTCTTTTGGTATATATTTTAATTATTAATTTTCATGTTTGATGCTATTAGTGTTTTGGTTGGTGTTGTCGTTGTCTTCGTTGACGAATAATAATGTTAAGGTTTCTCAGCCTGTAGATTCCCGTCAAGGTGTGTGTGGATCACGATACTTTGAGTTAATTAATGTTATTTGTTGTGTTTTCAGGTTTTGGAGGTTGGATTTAGGATGGTTGTTTAGTTAATTTTGTGATTTCTAAGCTATTGTTAAATGGATGTTTATATATATTTTGATCATAATTATTCTGAAAGTTGTCGTTTAACAATTCACCATTTTTCTTCTTTCCAGGTGGGTGGATGAATTGGGTTATTGGTATGGTTGCTAAATCAGAATCAAAAATATATTTTACAATTGGACTTGAATTTTGTTGCAAACTTACTGTGGATTTAGCCTAAGTTCACGAGATGAACGGAGAACTCTTCATGGGTCTTATTCAATCTTCATCTTCCCCTTCCATGGCCTTTTTATATGTCTCAAATTATTCCAGGTGATACTTTAGAAAAGAATCAAAGAGTATGTTTTATTAAATTATTGATTAGATTTTATTTGATTGATTGATTTTGGTTGGATTTTATTTCATTTTATTTCATTTAATGATTTTGATTGATTTTGTTTTGCTGCAAAGGAATTTTGTAACCTCTATATGTCGAAGAAGATTAATCTGAAGGTCTTTTTTTTTTTTTCTTACTTAAATTTCGATTTTTCGCATTTTGCCGTTTGAATCTCATATTATGCAGGTTAATTAAGGGTATATCACTCTGTTGGTAAGGCAGAATTAAGTCAAAGATGAAAGCCTGAAATCATGAGCAAATTATCATTACAGTCGGCAAACATCTCTCCAAAAGATATGTCAAAATCTTGCATTTCCCGGGGCTAAGGTATATCTCATACTATAACATTTCAATCATTTGATAATACTGTATAAAACTAGAAGGGCTGACAGTATCATAGAAATGTAAAAATCTATCTCTAATTATCTTTGGGGAAGTATGTACTTATTTCTGCTGTTTGGCACATCCTTCAATATATATTATGTGAACCAGAGTTTTCCTTAAATGGTTTCTGCTGACTGCTGCGAAAAAGATGCCCAAATGTGTTTGTATCATATATCATGGCAGCAGTCTAATTATGGGTTCTACTGTATCCTGGATGAGGGATGTGCACAACAGCTAGCTGGTAAGTTTCATCGATATGACATGTTTACATTCATTTAGAATTAAAAAATCATTTTTGTTCAAAATTTTGTACCACTACATAGGAGATTATTCATTGCAATTCAGCTTGGTAGTGTCCAAACTGGTATACAAGTAGCGAAGCCAGAGAACAATTTGCCGTAGGTGTCGAGGTGTTCACCTAGAATATGCCAAGTAAAATTCGTGCTCCAAAAATTACGGACAGTGAGTGGGCGCTTATGGTGTAAGGTGCATGAATTGCGAGGGGAAGTTTCTGCAAGCCATTGGTTGCTCATGGACTTGAGTACTAAATGGCACTAATGTATGTATGTTTTGATGATTAAGATCAATTATTAAGGGAATTACTTGTGCTAGCGATATACCAATTTGCGAGTGTGTTTGTGTTGGTAGGCTTTGCTTCCATATGATTGGTATATGTGCTGCTATTTACAATTGCCCGTAAACATCTATCAGAATTTGTAAGCTTCAATAGAACTGATGAACAAGGAGTGTTTGAACTTTGAAGTACTTTGTCTTTGAAGACTTAAACTTTACCTAGCACTTTGGGTGTTTCCATTGTCGGGGAGGAAGTAAGTCGTTCTTTAGGATGTGATTAGTAATTTGGATGTATATGTTCGGAGGGCAGTCAAAATGTCTATTGCAGCTTACATTAATTTGTGTAGAATATTAAGTTTGCGGATTTACTGCATTGTGCTTAGTAGGCACAATAATACAGTTCTACAACATACAAATTCGAGACGTGTTTCCCAAATTAGATATTTTCTACCTTTGCTGGCGACTTTTGAGTTTTTTCATGTGTAGTTTACTACTGAAGTGTAAACCTGTGAAGAGGCTATGTGTTTGCTGCAGATGATCCGAAGAAAGTAGAGCACTTGCGTTGTCTTGATAGGGCCAAGGAGAGGCTTCACTTACTCCCTGCAAATCTTTTGGAGGAGGGTTCTTTCGATGCTGTTGTGGAGGGTTCCACACTTCATCCCCATTTTATCATGCTGTTAATGATCCATAGGTTAATTTTTATTTTCTACTTGACTTCGGTTCTCATTTTTTTTCCTGGTGTGTGTGTATTTTGGGGGGTGTGCAACTGAGGGCTGTAGTATAGATACGCTTACCTTTGGAGTTCTTTTCCCGACATTGTTGGTGATGTAGATATTGAATGTAGTCACTAAAATGGGGAGATGGTTATGAAAATGAGCAGTATTTTGCCATGGATTTTGTAGCGCAACAAAAAATTCGTATTCTTTCCCTCATGCCTTGCATTTTACTCATTCATCAAAATCTAGCTTTACTTCTTTTAACCTGCTAGAGGTATATTGGTTCTTCTGAGGACTGGAACCTAATTTAAGCTTTTAGGAACAATGTGATCTGACTTTCAAGACACATCGTTGCAGCTGTAAATTATGTGATTCTTGTAGGTTTAAGGTTTTAGTCCCGAATTTATTGAATTTGGTTTTTGATCCTAAACGGCAAGTCTTACTTTTGCCTACTTCGAGTGGTTAAAGAGCGCTAATAAGTACATGTATATTAATATATTATGTTGTAGGAGGATAACATTAGGTCGTTAGCTAGATACGTAACATGTTTTGTACGAAAAATAACATAACTACTGGTAGTGTGCTCTAATTTATGTATTTATGGCTGGAAAAGACTGATCACTCTAACTTATTTCCACCTGTATCAGGCTGAACTGATTGACCCCGCAGAGAAGGGAACACTGAATGTCCTTAATTCCTGTTCAAAAGTTCCGACTATTAAGATAGTAGTGGTGACATCTTCGATGGCAGCAGTGGCATACAATGGGAAGCCTCGAACTTCCGAAGTGGTGGTTGATGAAAGTTGGTTTTCTGATCCAGATTTGTGTAGGGAATCATAGGTGCGCAGTTTGCTTGAACCACCTTTCACGGAGTTAAAAAAAGATGGGACATAATAGATTTTGTGCTATGATTCCTGCAGTTGTGAGATCTTACTATGTTAAAGCTTCTGCTTGATTTACTGATTCTAATGAAGTTGAAAAAGTTCCCCCTCTTTCCCCAAGTTGAAAATAGTTATAGAAATTGCCGCCTAACATAAATAAAGTGCCTACTGCCTTTTGATTAGTGGTCTTTTATTTTAGTTGTTGCATTAACTTGGGCAAGTCAATTGGGTCAATCTGTAAATGTGCAAGTTTGGCCTCTGAGAATTACAAATGTATGAACCATCAGAAATGCTGAATTGGTTTCATGGCGTTGTATACCCTGGCACAGTGCGTTAGATTGTACTTAGTCCTTGGGGGGCGAGAGCGGGTTAGAATGCAAGGCAGCATGGGCAGGGGCACCTACGGACAATGCGAGAAGATCATTTAGTGATTAACAATATCTTAGCACGTTGGTTTCAAAATGTGGAGCCTTGAATATGTAGTTACACGTCAAAGTGACAAGAAATACACTCCATCAAATCACACTATGTAACAACTTTATGAATCGCAATGACTTAATATATCTCAACGACTAAATGCGTATGTTCTTTTATATATAAAAAACGAGATGCATAAAACAGAGATAGTCGGTTACAAGTTTAGCAAGGTAGCCCAACATAACATGACCACCTGGATGGATGTTCTCCCCTAGCTAACATGAGGCAGGGGCAAATTTACCATTAGTGTCAAAGTATATGTTGTCTAAAAAGAGTAGAGAGTGACCTGAAATTAAAAAGCTCTCTGTTCCGGTCACGTAAGTGAAGGTGTTGAAATGGAAGCCCACTGTTGAGCTGGAGAGGTGGGAGCCTCCTGTACCCGATGCTACAGCGGTCGACACTTCCTCTTGCTCCTCGTACGCTCTAACCTACAAAACAAGGGTGACTGCCCGTGGGGGTTGCAGGGAAGCCCTTTCGACGCTCAAGTCAGCTACTATGTAGAATGAGAGGTGTTTAAGTAAATAGAGTAGTAAGTCTTGCCTTTTTGGTGATAGTGTCTGGTTTTTGGGAGAGTGTGTGTGAGTAATGATTGTAAAAAGAATGTAAAAAGAATGTAAAATCCCACCAAATGATAATATGGGGTATTTGTAGGTTGGGGTTTTGGGATTGATGCATTGATAAACCCTAGGTGGTCTCGTGGGCTTGGGCCACCAATAATCACCTATGGTGTGGGCCTTGCATCAAAGCCCCAATCTCATGGACTGACACTTGACTTACCAGCCTGGATTCCACTTGCTGACTAGGCGCCACGTGGATGAATTAGATATTAAAGTGTGCCACGCCATGTGTGTGCCATTGACTATTGACTTTGCTGACTAGGCGTCTCACGACTCCACTGATAGGGTGACCCGTGGTAAGGGTATTTTATACCCATACATTTAGCCCCTCGCAAGAGGGTGGTCGACTGGTCAGTGTCGCACATGCGGTCTGCTGACGATTTAGTGAGCAGCGTCTTGCGAAATGATATCAACTGTCTTGAATAATATAACACTGCGACCCCGTAGGCTCTTTCAGAGTTCTATATAAGCAGCGTCGCATCCCTCATTCATGTATCTCTTGTCTTCTTTCATCAAAGTAGAGTGAGAAATTCTAGAGAGAAAGAGAGTACGCTGCTTCACTCATAATGGAGGGTGATAACTGAGCTTGAGCAGGAATAAGAACTCTTTCCATTAATCCAAGTGAGGCCTCCTCTTCTAAAGAGGAAGAGGAGGTTTACATGCGGGAGTTACAAGAGTTTCACGCAGTTAGAGTGTCTAGAGGGACTTGTTTTGTCGGAGGACACAGACGGTCTCAAACCGGAGCATCTAAAGCTTCGTCTCGTAGAGTTGTTGCCTCTGAGGAGGAGGTCTACCGCTCTCCCCCCAAGACCAAGGTCATAAGGTTGTCGGAATGGTTGGGTCGATCTCCTCGAAGAACCTCCTTGGCTTCCTCCCCAGACACTCGCCCCCGGAAGCTTAAAGCCCCTGTCACTGAGGGGTATTATGATGCCCGGGACCTGGGCCCTTATGAAGTGGAAATAGATTATAATCCCACCACTTTCTTTGGTGGATATGAGAGTATACGGCTTTCCATAGTGAATGGAGTAAGGGCTGCTCTTTCCCCGATAGTCAATGACATTGACTCTAGCAGCTACCATCAACTACATCATAAACGCTGGGAGAATATGATGGAAGTGTTGATTCGAGTTAAGAGTGTTACCTTGGGGGGAACGTCTCCACCAACACTTCCTTAGGTGGCGTCGCCAATTACAAGAATCCTTGAACCATGCTGAATTTCAAGGGGAGGAGTTGAATAGACTCGAAACCCAGCACAGTCAGGAGCTTTCTAAGGTTCAAGAAGAGATCCTTAATTGGTAGGTCGAAGCTCAGTCACTTGAATTAAAATGTAAGATGCTTGGAGAAAAGTTTACTTCTGCTCTTTCTGAAATCAAGATGCTCAGAGACCAACTCTCCGAGGGTCAAGTGAACCAATATGTTCAAGGAATAAATGACTACAAGGTGATCGCTCGTCAGGTTTATCAACAGCTTCACCCGGAGGGTGACTTTAGCTTGTTTGAAGCTGCTCTTTCAAGAGCGGAAGTATCCTTCCAAGATCAACTACACGTTGAGCATAACCCACAAGTACTGGGACAAGCTTGTGATTAAAGAGTTACCCTTGACTTGAACGCTCCTCCTGAGAGTGATCCTGGACAACATGAGGTCTTCTTTGAGTAGTGTCATGCTTTGAAGACTGTAAACCTGTAACCATTCTTCTTGCCATTTTCAAATGATCTCTTCGACTCACCGCTCTATGTCGGAGAGGTTTATCAGGTGTTGGGACTGGGTTCCCTTTATTTTCATTAGCATCTGTTTTCTTTCCTTGTAGCAAAAAATTGCATGAACAAAATAAGCGTTCTTCGCATGAGCGTCGACTGTTCTTCTTACCACCCTTCTCTTCCCCCTACAGCTTGTGACTAATCTGCCATTGATAGGGGACATGATGTAGGAAGGGTTCCTTTAATAGGGGATGTAGTGATGGTGAGTAGCAGTGTCCTCACCCTGCTTGCAACGCGATATTCTAACTTCCACTGGCATATGGGTTGTTGAATAAACCCAACTCTACAATCAAATTTGAGCCCCCAATATTATATGAATTTTAATGAAAATAATATTTATTGTTGAATGAATATAAACTCAAAAATGAAATTTGAGCCCCCAATATTATTTGAATTTTGGAGGAAAATGAAAATAATATTTATTGAGAAATAAATATAAACTCAAAAATGAAATTTGAGCCCCCCAATATTATGTGAATTTTGGAGGAAAATGAACATAATATTTATTGTGGAATAAATATAAACTTAAAAATAAAATTTGAGCCCCCAAATATTATGTGAATTTTGGAGGAAAATGAAAATAATATTCATTATGGAGTAAATATAAACTCAAAAATAAAATTTGAGCCCCCCAATATTATTTGAATTTTGGAGAAAATGAAAATAATATTTATTGAGAAATAAATATAAACTCAAAAATGAAATTTGAGCTTCCGATTTTTAGAGCGTCCAAGTAGTGGAACGTCAATTTAGAGCTTCCAAGTATTGGAGCGCCAATTTAGAGCTTCCAAGTATTGGAGCGCCAATTTAGAGCTTCCAAGTATTGGAGCGTCATTTTGGAGCGTCCAAGTATTGGAGCGTCAATTTAGAGCTTCCAAGTAATAGAGCGTCATTTTAGAGCTTCCAAGTAGTAGAGCGTCATTTTTGGAGCGTCCTAGTAGTGGAGCGTCATTTTTGGAGTGTCCTAGTAGTGGAGCGTCATTTTTGAGCTTCCAAGTACTGGAGCGACAATCTAGAGCTTCCAAGTATTGGAGCGTCAATTTTGAGCTTCCAAGTATTGGAGCGTCATTTTAGAGCGTCCAAGTATTACAGCATCAATTTTGAACATCCAAGTAGTGGAGCGTCATTTTAGAGCGTCCAAGTATTGGAGCGTCAATTTTAAAGCTTCTAGATAGTGGAGCGTCAATTTCGAGCTTCCAAGTACTGGAGCGTCAATTTAGAGCTTCCAAGTACTAGAGCGGCAATTTAAAGCTTCCCAGTATTGGAGCGCCAATTTAGAGCTTCCAAGTAGTACTGGAGCGGCAATTTTTAGCTTCCAAGTATTGGAGCGTCAATTTTAGAGCTTCCAAGTAGTGGAGCGGCAATGTAGAGCGTCCAAACATTGGAGCGTCCAAGTATTGGAGCATCATTTTGGAGCTTCCAGGTAGTAGAGCGTCTATTTTAGAGCTTCCATGTAGTGGAGCGTCAATTTAGAGCGTCCAAGTATTGGAGCGTCAATTCAGAACTTCTAAGTAGTGGAATGTCTTTTTAGAGCGTCCAAGTATTGGGGCGTCATTTTAGAGCGTTCAAGTATTAGAGCGTCAATTTTGAGCGTCCAAGTATTGGAGCGTCAATTTAGAGCTTCCAAGTACTGGAGCGGCAATTTAGAGCTTCCAAGTATTGAAGCGTCAATTAAGAGCTTCCAAGTACTGGAGCGGCAATTTTTAGCTTCCAAGTATTGGAGCGTCAAAGTAGTGGAACGTCATTTAAGAGCGTCCAAGTAGTGGAGCGTTATTTTGGAGCGTCTAAGTAGTAGAGCGTCAATTTTGAGCTTCCGCTACTACTCAAACTCTTTTAGAGCTTCCTCTACTACTCCAACTCTTTCTGAGCTAACACTACTACTCCAACTCTTTTAGAGCTTCCCCTACTACTCGAACTCCTTTTGAGCTTCCTCTACTACTCGAACTCCTTTTGAGCTTCCCCTACTACTCGAACTCTTTTTGAGCCTCCCCTACTACTCCAACTCTTTTAGAGCTTCCCCTACTACTCAAATTCCTTTGGAGTTTCCGCTACTTCTACATCTCTTTTGGAGCTTCCGCTACTACTCCAACTCTTTTGGAGGTTCCGCTACTACTCCAACTCTTTTTGAGCTTCCGCTACTACTCCATCTCTTTGTGAGTTTCCACTACCACTCTAAATATAACTCCATCTCAGCTTCGACTCTCTCTCCTCCTCTCTTTAGTTTTCTTCTACTCCATGACTTCTCTCACTCACCCAACATTCCTCCATTTTCGACCTTCACCAAACTCCCCCCATTTTCGACCACCTGCACATACCCGGCACACTCCCCGCCTTCTCCTTCTTCTTCCTCACGCCTCTTCTCCATGACTTACTTGCTCGGCTGTCGACTAAGGCTACTGAAGCCCTCCGGATGTAGGTGACAGTGGCGGGATAGGCAGGGGTAGATCGGTGAGTTCACGTGAATGGGGCTGCTGGGCGACAGTGGTGGTGCTATGTGAGCCGGTTCGAATATCGAACTTGAAGGTATGCTCGTAGGTGAGAGAGGGTGCTTGCCGCCATTTTCGAGCTATTGAGTAAGTCTCAGTTTCTTTACTCTATGATTTTGATGCTTGAAAATTGTTATATAACAATTACTAAATGAAGAAATTGGGTAGTTTGGGGTTGTTTTGAGTGGAAGTGTTTGACAATTTGAGTGGTAATGGAGACAATTTTGATGGATATGTATTGAAATTCAATCAAAATAAATCCATCAAAATTGTGGCTAAGTATAGATGCACACCAAGTGTTTGTAGAAATGCCCATGTGAAATTTGTTCAAAAAATTTCTAAGTATGGAAGCAACTAGGTGTTTGATGAAATGCCCAAGTGAAATATATCTTCCAGGTGATCCTTGATTTTGACGCTTTGGACCTTGTAGTTGAGAAGCTAGGGAAGGAGCTACGCGATGCACGAGCTGAGATAGCTCGCCTGAGTGGTTGTTGGGTTCAGCTTGATGCCGCAAGTGCCAAGATTGTACCGATGCCAATGCGGATATTGACAGGCTCAAGGCTTAACCTGAGCAGTCTCACAGAGAGGTGGAGAAAGGGAATGCGGCCTTGCAACAATTAGAAGCTTCTCGATTGGAGACTGACAGTGTGAGAGAGCAGTTTTCTCAGCTTCAAGAGAAGCACAACCATGAAGTTCAGCAGCTCCACGAGAGTAAGGAGCGCTTAGAGGAGCGAGTTAGAGACTTGGAGTCTAAGAAGGTGACCGCCAAAGATTTATCTTACGCCATGGGTATCAGGGAGTTTGTGAACACAGGTCGGAACATTTATAGTCAGGTTCATCCTGGTTATTATTGGGATGAACTTGTCAGTCGGTTCCAAGACTCTGCATCTGGGATTTCTCCTTGCTCTACTGATCATCTCCAGACTTCCGAGGTGCCTGGTAGTTGTGATGCTCTTTCTCAAGAGCCTGATGTTCCCCCACATTCTCCGCCTACTTCTCCACTTAGATGTGATGAAGAGAGAACTGTCCCTTCTGATTCTGATTCTGATAATTCGGCTGAAGTTCGTATTGACTCCTCCGACTTTCGTGACACTGATGAGTACGTTAGAGCAATAGAAGAAGCTTCTTTTTGAGCCTATTTAGGAGAATTTTGTGATATTCTTTGCATATCTTGTACTCCTAAGGCTATATTTTAGAGCTGACAAGCTAATAAGTCGTTATTATTAGTCAAATTACCACTATTCCTACTAAATTAGCTAGGGTAAGTGGGTAT
>JBBYHQ010033233.1:0-33218 GCA_038382645.1 Spergularia azorica | reverse complement strand
CTGGAGTTACTGATTTTAGTTGGTGGAGTTAAGGGACTAGAGTTATGCAATTCAGGTTATGGAGTTATCTGAAATCAATGGCTGAGATTGCTTTTGATTTTTGAATCAGTGGCTGAGATTACTTCTGATTTCTGACAGAAATTATACTTCTGACCGGA
Organism: Spergularia azorica; assembly: GCA_038382645.1. NCBI lineage: Eukaryota > Viridiplantae > Streptophyta > Magnoliopsida > Caryophyllales > Caryophyllaceae > Spergularia > Spergularia azorica. Next base: position 33,060 of record JBBYHQ010033233.1, on the reverse strand, counting down.
TAGGCTCCCTTCCTATATATATATAGAGTTAAGTTATATAGGAACCATGGTTATATAGGAACCCTACCTAGAGGTCATTTTGACCAAATCTAACGCTCCCAATCATCTTAAAATTATGGAAATTATATAATAAGACCCTAACATGGGTCGGTTTTACTCATTTGGTCATATTTTTTCATACCCCCAATTTTAGCATTCTACGCGCGTTAAAATTTTGGGGTACCTAAAAATCACATCAAATGGATATTTCATTTAAAGTTTGGGGCATGATTGGGTAGATTAGGTGCCAAGGAGTGCATCTGTGTATTTTATTTCGGAAAAAATGACCTCTAGGGTGGGTTCCTACGAGTTCCTATATAACTATGGTTCCTACTGGAACCCAACCCTATATATATATACCAACCAAACTACAGCCTTATTTCCTCACACAAGAGTCAAGGCACAAGCAAAGGCGATCGACTAGCTAGATGGATACAATTAAGCATATCCGAATGCTCTTTTCTCCCAACGATAAGGTAGTCGAAATCGAGATCAAGGAGATCAAGAAGCATGAGTTCGACCATAATACCGGCCAAGCCATCAAGCCTCCCTCTAAATTCGAGATCATCAAGTTCTCCGAAAATCTAATCATGCGCCTCAAATTTGCTTCAAATCGCGATTCACTCTCATACGATAGCAACAAGGAACAAGTTGGGATCATAAACACTTTTCCACGAATCCTGAATTCGATACCTTTAGAAATATCGGTTGATCACCCCGACCACAATCCTACGGCATGGTTCAATCCCATCTACGGCATTCTTAGGTTTTCTGGAATCGACAAGGACGTGGTACAAGAAGTGGAGCGTGGGCTCGAAAGCTACATTAAGGAAAATCCTAAACCAGCCCGTCTAGTAGTGACGCTTAATCACGTCGAGGTGAATGAGGACGTGAAGATGGCATGCATGCCATGCAAGCACGTGGTTCGCGGTAATTGTATGCCGATGTTGGAGATGACTCGTCGGTCTTGCCCTCTTTGCCGAATTGAGTTAGGTCGGCAATTCGATGAAGCTGAGATATATAATAGCGTAACCGTCGAGGAAAATTGTGTTGCGTGTTCATAGTATGGTTCCTTGTAGTATACATAATCTTTTGTTCTAGAACACTTTTGATATGGATGATGCAAAAGCGTCGAAGTAGTTCGTGTAGCAGTTTCCGTCGTTGTTTGGTTTGTTTAGTACGAATAATGTTATCTTTCTAATTAGGTGTAATCCCAACATTCTTAGGTCTTCTGGAGTTTGCCTCCTAGTATGTAATAAGTGGACTTTATTCTGATCCTCTTCGTATAATAAGATGATTTATGTTTATTCAAGTTGGGTTCACGTTTGATTTATGTTCGGCTCATGTATTCAAGCTAAACGTAGATCTAAATAAATTAATGGAAGTAGTATCACGGTATCACCTGGAGCTTCGTATATATATAGTACTCTCTAGTGGGTATCACCTGGAGCTTCGTATATATATAGTACACTCTCTAGTGGCATAAATATAGAAATGTGAATTATCAATCCAAGCAAAGATCCTACACGAATCACAGTATCACACTAATCGTCTCCTGTACAAATTCCACATGTTCTTTTCTCACATGTGGAGTTTGTATCTTGTAGAATTAATATGAAAGTATGGCTTGTGGATTTTGCTTCTCTGGATGGAGCCATCAGCCATACAAATTTACAACTTTAGACTCATTAACGTGTGGATAACAATACATGTTAGTCAATTCGAGCTAAGTTATTTAGAACTTTATTACTAAATGTACATATTTGGATCTAGTGGAGTTGAAAATTAACGATATTTGTTTAATTTACCCAATAAGTCAAGAATAATCTAACAATTTATTTGTGCATTTGGAAAGCCTTTTTAACACTCCTAATCGTAATACACTATACTGTTTCTATTGTTATTTCCAAAACATAATCGTATAGTGAAACACAAGTAGGAAACAATCATACATGTGCGGGCAAAAACAGTTGGAAGTATGTAGGCAAAGACTGTTTTTTCATCCAAGGGAAACTAATTACTAATAACCCTAAATTCACTAATTAACCGAAACCTTTACACTATCTTGATCCAGAGTCGAAAAAGTCCATGTGCGCGATCACTTGCTTGTCATTAGGAAATGGCTACCTTGGGCAATATTTTAGGAAATAGCCGTTTTTTGGTAAATAGTTTTGCCAAAATAGCCGTTTTGGTAAATAGTCCGGTGAACTTTGGTAATTAAGGAAAGTTTGTTGGCACGCTGTAATATAAGATAATTCGGTTAATTAGTTGTTTATGATCTTGTGTGACTTTCTACTAGGATTTTCTCACTTGTGCAATACGTTATTACTCCTCGAAGTAATATGGAAAGCTTAATACTACTAACCACATCTTTAATTTCCTTAATTAGTAGTATTTTATTGTACTTTACTAATCCAATTGTGTTCATAGAGCTTCCCCTATATAAGTGGAAATCAGACTCCTAATCGTAAAACGTCTAATAATAATATTATTTCCAATACACCGTCTACAAAATTAAAGTAGATAGAGTGATACACAAGTATTCGAACCACAAACAATTACCATATTTCCAAATATTGTTTTCTCAGCCTCAACCGTCCTATATTCCTATATATACCTACCAGACTACAGCCTTATTTCCTCACACAAGAGTCAAGGCACAAGCAAAGGCGATCGACTAGCTAGATGGATACAATTAAGCATATCCGAATGCTCTTTTCTCCCAACGATAAGGTAGTCGAAATCGAGATCAAGGAGATCAAGAAGCATGAGTTCGACCAGAATACCGGCCAAGCCATCAAGCCTCCCTCTAAATTCGAGGTCATCAAGTTCTCCGAAAATCTAATCATGCGCCTCAAATTTACTTCAAATCGCGACTCACTCCCATACAACAGCAACAAGGAACAAGTTGGGATCATAAACAGTTTTCCACGAATCCTGAATTCGGTACCTTTAGAAGTATCGGTTGATCACCCCGACCACAATCCTACGGCATGGTTCAATCCCATCTACGGCCGTCTTGGGTTATCAGGAATCGACAAGGATGTGATACAAAAAGTGGAGCGTGGGCTCGAAAGCTACATTAAGGAGAATCCTAAACCAGCCCGGCTAGTAGTGACGCTTAATCACGTCGAGGAGTATGAGGACGTGAAGATGGCATGCATGCCATGCAAGCACGTGGTTCGCGGTAATTGTATGCCGATGTTGGAGATGACTCGTCGGTCTTGCCCTCTTTGCCGAATTGAGTTAGGTCGGCAATTCGATGAAGCTGAGATATATAATAGCGTAACCGTCGAGGAAAATTGTGTTGCGTGTTCATAGTATGGTTCCTTGTAGTATACATAATCTTTTGTTCTAGATCACTTTTGATATGGATGATGCAAAAGCGAGGAAGTAGCTCGTGTAGCAGTTTCCGTTGTTTGGTTTTTTTAATACGAATAATGTTATCTTTCTAGGGGAGTAAGTTGTAATCCCAGCATCCTCAGGTTTTATGGAGTTTGCCTCCCTAGTATGTAATAAGTGGAATCTGTTCTGTTCCTCTTCGTATAATAAGATGATTTATGTTTATTCTAGTAGCGTTCACGTTTGATTTATATTCGCCTCACGTATTCAACTAAACATAAACCTAAAAGCTTCGTATAGTACAGTACTAGTAGCATCAGTATAGAAAAATGTGAGTTACCAATCCAAACAAAGATCCTTCACGAATCACACTGATCGTCTCCTGTACAAATTATTGCATTGTATCGACAATATGTGGAGATCAAAGTAGCATATCATACTACAGAGGCACGGGCAGTAACATCATCATTCATCTACAAATCCGACCCCAAATGTTTGCACACTAGCACAAGTACATGAAATTAAATTACATAAATGATTCAGAAATATGTATCATACATAGAGAGCAGGACATGCAACTGCAATGTGAGCACTTCTAGAATGCTGCAGCAGATGTTGAATCGAATGCATTGTTAGTCTGCTGTCCAACTCTGCTCCACAATTTCTCTCACTCTTCTGTTATACTCTCGCTTGTTCTCACTAAATAGTCTAGCAGCCTCCGAATTAGCAGGAGAGTTTGGGTTTGGATCACAAAGCAACGACTGCACCAGTACGCCAAACCATTCCAACACTCGTCAAAGAAGATAACAATGTTTCTTTAAGGCATGAGGAAACAAAATATGGAAAATTAGACAATGTACTGAAAGGAATGAATGACTCCGAACATTCAGGAGTTTGCAATAGTACAGACAAGTTGGCAGAATCCGTCAATTTTCAGCACAACTCTAGAGGTTGCAGGGGATCACTTTAACACAGGAAAGGATGAAAAATCTGGTACTTTGTCGAAACTAGATTTCCAATATGGCAAATATAATACTCATTGATAGGACTTCATTGATAGACCTTGGATGTATTAGTAAGCGATTTATATCTACATCTCCAAAGAATGTGCTACTTCCTTGATAGACTTTCTATCAGTAGCTTTAGTGCAAATGTCTATACATTCTGCAAGAAGCTAGAGAATAACAACTAGCTGCTTTACCAGCCTCATATTACAGCTGATGAAACCGAAATATAATTAGCTTCCAACTTCATTACAGATCCGAAGTGGCTAAGTAATCAACAATCTCAAGAATAACAATTAGCTGCTATTTCAGCTTTCACAAAATAATCGACTGAACCAAAAGATTCTCTTAGGTGTCTAAACATCTGAAGTGGCCTAGTAATCAAGGAATTTGAGAGAACACTACGTTGTAGCACAAAAACAAAGACTTACATACATTCGAGCCCACTCTAAGTAAAAATGTCCAAACAACGTGTACTGGTCAGTGAAGGGTAGAGAAGAACCCAACAAATGGTTCATCCTGGCAAAATATTCATAGGCAAAAAAGAGGATGCGGCAAAACAAGCACAGAAGACAGAAAAGGATGCAAGTTACCAACAACAAACCTGTATGGATGTTAGAATAGCTGCCACATCATAGATTGGACTCCACTGGTTTTGTAGGATATCCAAGCAGATACTTCCATCAGCATAAACTGAGAAAAGATAATAATGTGAAGATATGACCAAACAAGAAAAACAGCATGTAGTCAATCATGTGTTAAAGGATATGCAGGTCCACAACCACTTACTATTAGGATGAAACATTCGAGAAACGAATCGGACTATAGGTGGCTTATTTGGATAATCCTCCGAGAACTGCAGGGTCAACTTAAACGTGCCTGAAGGACTCCAGAAATTTCAGTTGGCCAAACAACATCAAGGTACCACAAAAGCATAAGATTTATGCCAAAAAAAATATATGTAAATAACAAAAATGATAACAGTGGCTTCAACAAAAGCTGCTATCTTTCACGTATGATGTAGTAACAATACATCACACATCCAAAAAGCTTAAACAAAAAGTAATTTGTTTACAGAAAATTCATCACAGGAATACGTGAGTCCTTAGATAGTTAGATTTACTGTGCAATGGACATCTCCAAAACATGGGTGTATGACACAAATAAATTACGAGAACTCCTAAAAAGGCCAAATAAAAGACAACTGAAACCAGTTGGAGGCAACCATGTACTTCACCTTCGCCCCCAACAACCTAATGAGAATCAAACTACTTTCGAAAGGTCAGATATATGCAGCATAACCAATATGAGCAGAGATGCTATCAAAATAGCAGCAACCATATACATTTCAACACCAAAGGCCCAAAAAGAAAGACATTCACAAGGTCACGGGAATTGGATTCACTATAGAACAGTACACACTAACCCACCCTTACCCCCTCCCCCAAGAAAAAGAAAAAAAAAAGTATAGAAAAAGAAGGCAGCAACCACCTGAGTTTCATCCAACTAATAAGAAGATACACTCCAAATGATAAGTTGAGACAATAAAAAAGTGAAAAATCTTTACAAAATTCAGAGCAACCACACAAAAACTGCTGAATTTTTATTTTCATGCCAACTAATACAATAAAAAAAGACAATAGCAGAACAGTGAGTTTCTAGGCTTTGCAATCCCCTTCCAGAACAGGTTTGAGTCATCTGACATGTCAGTCTAACGGTTCCTTATCAGATTCTCTAGATTCATCATTCTTATTTATTCTGTCAACTCCTAGCTCAAACCCAAAAAGTACATCCGCAACCCAAATCCGAGAGAACTGTGTTATAAATATCTACATGCCATATGCTGACCAATTTTATAATACTCAAACTCCTCACGTACCATACTGACAACCCACAGCAACTCAGATAGAATACTGATCTCCAAAGCTAGCGCCTCATGATCAATCCCTTGCAGATACAGTCAAACACTACTTGTCGAAGGGTAGCAGCTAAGCAAAACACAGGTTATGTATATGATTATCATCCAAAACTCCAAAAGATATCCTATGCTCTTCCAATCTCACAAACTATGCATTATTAGCAGCAAGGTAGCCTTCCTTCACAAACAAAATTTCTCCAAATATACCTAATTTACAATCACTCAAGGACAAAGGCTAAAACAGATCCGGCTGCAAATGGAAGCCATACCAGAGAATCCACAGCGCAAAAGAACAGATAAATCATATATCATCAACTGGTTCGTGTAACTTAAATCCTCAATCTTGCATCCATTGACTGAGCATGAGATTTCATAAAAAAATGCATCCAAAATTTTTACGTGAGATCACCTTCTCGTGTCTTAAATCTCAGGCTCCACTGGGACAAGCATAGACTATGCAGAAATTAATTTGTGATAATACCGCCATGAATAAGATCCAGGTCTAGTCCTTCATGGTGGTACATATGTTGTTCGTCAAAGACATTCTTATTCAAGAATGGCAGTATTGATCTTTAGGCTCAAAAATCTATCAATATCCAAATCATTCTCATCCTAAAGCACCCAACTTTGATCCTCAATACATTATACATCCACTTAATATCTTTTTAGCTTGAAGATTAGGGTAAGCCGGTGATGAGTGAAAGCATTCTCATGAGTTGGATAGGAACAAAAGTAACTCTTCTGGGCCAAGGAAGGAAAGTCAATAATTGTATAAAGTTATCCACTTCTGAGCATCTACGAGCTTCATAATCTACAACTGACTTTTAAAAAGCATGATGTGGGACACAAATACCCACATATCATTAAAATTTCGTCCTTTCATCCTTGCTGATGTCGTGTTGTACATTTTTTTAAACAAAAGGGACTTCTGAAGAACCAAGTACAGGTACAGCGACTTATCAGACACGACCATGAAATTTTTATTTTGAGTAAGAAAGCGATTTTTCTATCAGAACAGAACTTTTCACAGGCATAAGACTCTAGAACCATCTGCCATCCCCAAGAGTAAGCATGACAACAAACGAATTACTTTCTAAATGATGAAATTACACTGATTTCTTAAAAACTGGTGTGCGAAAAAAAAAGGTTCTTCCTAGGTCAAGTATCAGCAACACAGGATTCCGAACTTTAGCAGGCTCGCCATTTTGGATAACTGTACATCACGAATTTCAATTACAACCGAAAATTCAACACAGCTTTCAAACCAAGCAATCCCCTTTATACCCCTCCCCTTGTCCTAAACCAAAAAAAGAAGAGTAACGAATAATTCAACTTGAAACGAATAGGAGGGCAGAGCAATCACTCACCTCCATCCCATGGAGTATCATCTGGACTGCCAAAAGTTAACCGACAAAGCCATAAGCATCAGTAAATTTGAGTACATGGTCACAGCCAGCAATAATAAAGAGAGACAGATTATGCACTATACAAACCCAAATATTACAGCGTTCCAAAGCATTATGTTATTATCTTGGGGTGCTCCGCTAATGCCAGCAGGAGGGTCTTGCTGCAACCTCTTAAAATCTCTCATGAGCCTTTTCCTCGCAGAAGTCGACATTCTCAAAACCTACAAGTACCTACAACATAAGAACGAACGAGATTTACTACCAAAGTCACCAAATATATTATATAATCAATCAACGCTCATTACTCAAGTCTAAGGCCAATCGCCCACACAAAATATACTCGTTTTTTTTTTTTCTTGATTGTCACTTATTCCTGACCTACAATACACCTAAATTACAATCCCAGAAGAAAATGATGACCTTCCACAATCCGGAAATAGCTCATTTCCTCGAAAGTTTCGACCTTTGGTCGCCGAAAACATCAATTCTCAACTGATTTACAAGAAATGAGCAGCACAGAACCATCTGATCCTAGTCATCACATCTTAGCAAAGTTGAAAACTTTTTTTGTGCTTTTTCTGGGAAAATTCTGGGGAAAAAAAAGGGTCTGAAAAGATCAATTTTTTCCCCAAATAATCTAATAATCTTATTACCCATGTATCGAAATTAATTGAGCATAAACCCAACCTTACAATTAACTTGCAAAAAGATAAAAAAAAAAAAATATAATTAATCAACATCAAACTACAAGAATTAGCTCAGATACCAAACAAATTATGCGCGAAATAAATCAATTCTTCAAAAGTCAATTGAAATCGTAAATTTCATAAACCCCATTTCCCCAAAAAATCTAAAATTAAAAGTCAATTATAAGAGCAAGACATAAGAAGACCATAATTAATTAATAACAAAATAAATTAATTAAGAACAAAAGCATCAGGTATTGCACTTCAATTATCAATTCAATGATATAATTTGGGGAAAATAAGTCGAAGAGATGGAATTATTACCTGTCGACGATGAGAGGAGTAAAGCGAAAGAGAGAGGAGAGAGAGAGAAATAAAATTAGGGTTTTTGAGGGAAATTGGGGATTCAATGGATTGCGTGTTCGCGTACGTTCGTCTTCGTCCAAGAGAATTGTATTATTGATGTTCCCTTTTACGTCGAGTCGGGTTTTGTGAGAAAACTCAGGTACAACGTAAAATGAAAGAAATGGAGGTGAGAGGTCTCGGTAAATAAAAAAGTTACAATTTACAAATGGTCTGAACTACTAACGGGTGCTTTTATAACTTCGTGAAATTAGTATGAAGTTTTGTGGTAATTTTAGAATTTATAAAACGTTTATATGCAATTGTCAAAACTCTCTTTTATATATACTACGTACATGACCTCAAAAAAAAATATATATACTACGTACATGGATTGATTTTGGGGTTGAGAAAGTTAATATTTACGGAGTATTCTTTTAATTTGACGCATTTTCTTCAAGAAATATCATTTTATCACTAATAAGGAGTAAATCGTTTCTTAATGATCAAATAAATCCTCATTTTGGTTCTCTCCACGGAATCCGATTATTACTTATTGGTTCCAGCTGTAATGTTCAATACTAGTATTTGTTTTCGTTACTCAACCCTGATAAAATGATGGGAGCGTTTAGACTAGACTTTTGCGAGATTTAACTTTACACGAGTCCTCAAGTAGCCAAAGTACTTTAGCTTTAGTAGCTCAAGGCCTCAAGTTACGTCCACTTGAAAAAGTCAACATCATCTACATAAACAAGTTTGGCGTATAAATAAACTATCTTCATGTCAAGTGGTATGAAATGAGGGTGATCAAGCCAACTACAAAATAACAACTTTACAAAACAATCAATCCAATCTCTTAAAACAATTATAGTCACACATTACATGACTAGCTAGTATTAAATCAGTTAGATTCATATTCAACAAGTTGACATTAATGGTCACAATAAATCATATGTGCAAAAATCAAACAATAAAAGTGTTACAATCAATTAATTTTATGATCTATCTTAAATGTCACTTGGAGAACTAGATGAACTTTTGGACATAGGGAAAGGTTTAAATGGTGAGGGAAACAAGCTTGAAGTACATCCATGGTTCACTTTGCTTGCGGATTCGAGTTTCTTTGAATTCGAAGAAGAAGGTATTTGAAGAGTTGCGGTTCCTTTGGTGTTGCGGTTGAAATCCATACTATTTAGCGTATTATTTACTCTTCCATTGTAGATTGAGCTAGTTTTACCAATGTCATTATTGTTACCGGTACCACTCATGAAGGATGATAGGGCAGCACTTAAAACTGATTGAAAACTTGGGTCTGAAGTAAGAACTTTGGCAGCTTGCGCAATTGTGTCTGGTACAGGATAATCTTGATTAGATTGAACATTTGTTTGGTTACTCTTTTGAAACAAAGTATGGAAATTTAGAAATTGATCTTGGTGATGAGAAGTGGGATGTTTTGATGATACAATGTTGAGTGGACTAGCTTGGGTTTTGTTCATGTAAGATTGGTCACCATAGTTAAGTAGACCATTAGGCAAGGGTGAAAGAGCATTATTGTTGAAATTGTCTAAGGACTGTGTGGAAGAGTATTTTGAAGCAATGTTTAGTGGCATTTTACTCGGTTGGTTTGTAGAAGAGGGGCTTGGAGAAGTAAGGTCAAGGGTGATTGTGGGATGGATGGGGCCATGGGAATATGTAGATGAGTTGGTGGATAGATAGAATGGTTGTGGTTTGGTCGGGCCGGCTTTAAAATTACGATTATCAGATCCATATGGATCTGTTGTTGTCGTAGTAGAAAAGTGAGACCCTTGATTGGGGGATGTTGATGACCCAGACGTCAACATGTACGCGGCAGCTGAAGTGGTAGAAGCCATGGCAGTTGCCGAGATCGGAAGTGGATGGTTGTGTACTCCTTCATAAGTGCTAATTAAGATGGACATGTCCTCTACACATCTTTGTACCTATATAAAAAGTTCAAACAAAAACAATCAAGACTACAAAACACTAATTATGAATTATACTTTTGCTTTAAAAAGTTTTACATCATGTACAAGAGCATTTGCAATCGTGTACAAATTTACCTGCTTCCTCACTGGACATGAAGGTGCGACTGTGCAACGATAATAAGCTCTAGGGCAAGGGTTCCCTTTGGCAATTTTCTGTCCATACTTTCTCCATTGGCATCCATCATTCATCTAGACAAATTTCCAACAATTTCTAATCATCGATCTTTACAAATAAAGCATCCGGTAAAAAATTGAATAATATACAAGACGTTTTAATACTATGTATTTCTTAAAGCTCATTGACATAATACGTAACGGGAATTCATAACGATTTACTTACAGTGGGGGTGTCACATCTTGCTCTGACAGAAACTCTAGCCTTCTTCACCGGAGGTTGTTGAACGATCTCTTCCTCTCCATTTTCGTTGCTTTTATCACTAGTGTTTCGCGCTACCACATCCTCCCTGCCCTTGGCCTCACCAGAGGTATTCCCAGGGCTGGAATTCAATGACCTTGATGTTTCAAATTTGCTATCTAGTGTAAGGGTCAAGCTTCTATCCTTGTCCTCACCACCACCACTATTTTTCTTATTGTTTTCTTCTTCCAACATCGTACTAATAGTTCTCTTCTTTGAATCTAGGCCGCTTGATGTTCTTCCTAGACTAAGTTCAATTTCTAGATCCGCCACTGGTCGTTGTTTAGATTGTTGTTCGGACATAACAGAGAATTTTCTTTGCAATGCTTCATACTCCTTCATAATCTGATCTAAGCTCTTCTTAAGCCTTTGATTTTCTTCCATTACTTCACCCATTTCAGCTTTTGTTGATTCCATTTCCTCACCCTAAATATGAAGTAGATATATGTCATGTTTGATTACATTATATATTGCTTCTACACTTAGCTTATAATTGAAGATATATAAATTAAACTTCTATGAAAGTATTTACTCGTATCTATTGATGACAATTGTTGACATACCACATACGTACCTGTTTTAAAATGGTCGAATCCTTGTTATGCTCAGACGACGTAGATGGTGCTGATAGCTTCACATCTCCATCCTCACAATCTTTCTCATTATTATCATTTGATCTCTGCCATCATTCAAATTTAATTATAATTATTTGAATATAACTCTTTGATGTAAAATTTTATATGCATCTAACTTGACAAAATGACAACAATCCTACATATACACATAATTACGATACATATATAATTAACTTAAACCCGAAAATATCAGTGCACGAATAGTAAGAGGTTTCATTTAGCATACATATGTTGTTTTACTACTTGACTCGAAATTGAAATAATTTTCAGGGTATTAAAAACCGAAAGATCGAACCTTCTAACGCAATACGAGTAGTAGAAATGTATACATGCATACCTTGTGCGCTTGATCATCGCAACTAGTTTTAGAAACAGTCGGAGAAGAATCCATTCTTTTGACAATATTATTTTCCTCTTCATCTTCTTTGATTATTCTTACTCCCTCAGAAGCATTGAATATTTCACTATTCTTCTCCATGCTCATTAGTTCTCTCTTTTTCTACCTCTCAACTTGAAATTATGCAAAATTTGTGTTTGTAGTCTCTAATACTAGTCTTTATCCTTTTTATTTATATATAGTGCATGGTATAAATGCAAGCAAAGTATGTAAGAGAAAGCCTTAATTTGACTTACAAAATTTATTAAAAGAAATTCCAAATAGGTTACTAGTTAAATACTAGTCAGCTATATATGAAGGAGTAGTACATGATCAACATTATGGAGTCTATTTCAAAAAAAAAAAACATTATGGAGTCTACTCTTGTATATGAAACCTCCATGTCCTTGAAAAACTCTCACCATACAAGTCAACAATCCATCGATAGACTTCTCGCAGAATTATTTATTTAGGGCCTGTTTGGTATCGTTTTCAGTTTTCAGTTTTCAGTTTTTTTGAAAACCAAAGTCCCGTTTTTTAAAACCAGAAAAAGTGGTTGTCAGTTTTCAGTAGTCAGTTTTCATTTTCTTTATGATTATTATAGAACCAAGCAATTTAAAGTTAATTTTGTAACTTATTTAACTAAACTTTTTACGCAAAAAAAACCAAAAACTGAAAACGGCAGTGATACCGAACGGGCCCTTAGTTTTACTCCTTTTGGATTGTATATATCAGAGTTGACACTATTGATTATTAAGTCTCAACCATCATTTTAAAGATTTAAAACAGTTTTAATTATTCTCGACGTTTCTTGGATCTTTTGTACGTCTTGATGAGATCGAGTTTATAGTTCAGATATTACTAATTAATGATACTACTCATGTCCGTCGATATTTTGTCTTTGTTTCGCAATTGAAATTAAAGGGCTCGAAAACTCGATATTCTTAATGAATTAGGCAATGAGAGTGTCCTCAACCCATAACAAACTTACGAAAAACTAAAGGGTTGAAATGTGTACATCTATATGCTTCCTCAATTTTTTTTAAAATTAGTACGGTATTCAATTTTCTCTCCAGTCTTTGAATGATCGCGTTAGTTGACTTTTTAATTACAATTTACAATAGGTCATTAGCTTAATACAATATCAAAATTTCATTCTAATAATCAAAAGTCGTCCAATCTAAACTTTGAGATCTAGTCAATATAATCAAATGTTATTCTTTTAGTATTAATCTCTTTATTACTAGCTAGGGGTATAATATTGTATTGTGAAAGCTAAGTATGTTTACGAATGTATAATGATTCCAATTATACTTAAAAGACAAATAATACAAAAACTACAAGGTCGTCGATGTGTAACTTGTACGTATATCTAGCTCGAAGAATTCAATTTCAACGGTGTTAGGATAATATAAAATGATACATAATTCGTATATAACTATATAATTCAGCAGAAATCTAATGTAGATTAGATGCAATTGAGTATAAATTTATGAATGAAAGAGAGAGGTGTTTAAGCCGTGTTCAGCGGTGATGGCTACTGTCAATTCGATGGATAGCGCAGACTTTTGGGCAAGGCATGCACAGCGTTGAAGTTTCGTACATTACAGAGGTCACATGGATCCCATTTTTCCTGGCTTTCATTCTCAGAATCTCAGGTCAAACTTATTACAATGTTATTGTTTCGAGTTTGAATTCTTACATTAGTGTCGTTACTCGTTATGCTCTATTATATTAGTCGATGGTCTATATGTACGATTACGTACATGCAAGTAATTGAACTTGCACTGCTAATATGCTGTAGATAGTAGTATATACATGGAGATATATATACTGATATACATATAATGAAGTAAAGTTCGTTTTTGGTTTCAACCATCATATCAATTAAATGAACCATGCAAAAACAGTAGAGTAAAACTAAATGTAAAAATTGTTTAAGTAAATTCAACTTGAAATCAAAACCCGTCTAGATGAAAATGCACGTTGGTTATGCCCTAACTACTTACTAACATTTTCTTTCCTCCTGCCAAAAAAAAAAAACTACTGCAAAAGACTAAAAGAGCTACAACAAAGCCTCGGGATCGAAAAGGCATTGTTGACGCATAATGATTGACCTCTCGTGGGTTGATCCAAAGAAATTGGGTCTCATGAATTTATGATGGAGTACTAGTGACTATTAGTTTATGACATGTATATTTACTGTTTACATATTCCTGCTCGAAATAATCTTAATTACTCACAAGTAGACGGTTGGAATCTAAGTGTTGTGGATTTACAAACAATTGAATGATGAGATTAGTTGCGGAGTAATGGTAAAACTATGTTATATCCTACCTTTTTTTTGTGATAAAATCAATAACACATCTAGGTATTATGGTAATAACTAATCACAAAGTCTCAAAAAAGACGGTCTCTCAATAACTTATTGAGAGACCATTATCTTGTGTTATAAATTGACTCTTTTTACATTACTTGTAACCATGATAATACTTCTAGTGATCGTATTAATTTACTAATATAAATCACATTATCTATGATTTTGGAGGATCCAATCATATAAACTAGTTAAAATTTATAAAGTAACCCTTTTACATTTATTAGATTAAGTGTCAAGATTCTTAACTTAAACGATTATTAAAAGTAGTATAATGGTCACCAAGTACATAAATGGGGTTACGATGTAAATAACATGGTTGGTCTCTCAATAATTTATTGAGAGACGGTCTAATTATTGAGAGACGGTCTCCCACAAGACCTACTGCTAACTAATATAAATGTACTATTTTACCTCCTATGAAAGATTCGTTTCTGAAACGAGTTTGGTATACATACATACATAGTAGATTTCAATCTATCTAATTCTTAACCGACCCTCTCAACATTTTGATTTTCACCATTCAATATCCGTTATATATCAGATCTATGCATATTAGAGTCGGTATATTACAAAGCTGCGTTGAATATGTTTTTTTCTCACAAATTGAACAAATTAATAATTGAAATTAAAATGGGACTTTGTATATGTTCAAGTTCAACTAAACAAGATTTCAAAAAAAAGTTCAACTAAACAAAAGTAAGAGTCAACGCAGAAGAACTGATGTAGTAAAATACTCCGTATATTATTTGTTCCATGTGAAGATGTTCTTACAAGATTCAACTCAATTGTCAAACCCAATGGATGGTGAAGATTGCTAGCTAATTGGTGCAAGCAATGCATTGACCTCAATTTCCACACCCATTTCTCACACTTTGTTCTAATAAGCTACTTAATGACCTTTACTAATCCCACGATTCTTGCAATCTCTAAAATCATAAGTACTCGTACTACTGAGAGTAGTAGATTGTACATTTAATCTAAAAAAGTATAGATGAATAATCCCTTGTAAACCCGTATTTAATTTGTGTTACAATAACTTCTTGTAGAAGAGTGTACTTTATTTACGGCAACATGATGATAAGCTAACTTTAAGTTCTGAAGTTGAATTTCACCAAATACAAAATCGGTTCAAAGATTATCAAATTTTCTACTTTTATCTGTCTCGACAAATTGTCAATTCTCACAGCCAAATGTCACTCTTTATATTGTTTTACTTTAGAATATTTCATTGAAGGACCAATAACCATTTTGGGAAACAATTGCATTTGGGAACAATAGTAAAGCTGGATTCATTTGAAAATCAAGGTTGACCTATTGGTTAATAATTTAACGCGGTTGTCTCGGGTTTGAATCCTCGTACCCCTCACCCCTTAGCAACCTGCTCCTATGTATTTCTGTTGGGCCGGGCTTAGCACTAAGGGGGCCAACATCATTTATGATAGGCTAATAGCCGACCAGCCAAGCCTTTCATGTATGGGCTTGAACATTGAACTTGCCAACTTGGGTTGGGCTATCCAATTCCAAGCATAACTCCGCATTATCATACCAACAATCGTGATTTCTAATTTTTTCTTTTCGAGTACATAGAAGCACCGAAGCAGCTAATGCCGTGAAGAATAAGACAATTCGAACTCGGAAAAACCTTTTGGTATAATAAATCTCTAACTATTAGGTCAACCTTAATTCTCTTTCGCACTTTTTATATGGACTTTTACACTACTTATCATCTTTGCAGCGTGACTTGTAATGAAGAAGACTGCGAAATGCAAACTCAACCCAACTCAACCCAAGAGTGTTAAGATTACTTTCCAAGCCAATCATAGAAACCGATTTAGAAGTCAAAATATTTCGCAACTTACACTTACATTCTCGAATCCTTGAAATATATTCATAGTTGATAGAAGTACTCGATTAATTGTACCGAGTTCGAGTATCACCCGATAACACCTTTCATTCTTCATCAAACATAAAATAAGATGCAATTACCAAGTATCCGAGTCAGACACACATCATTGAACATGATACAAAACTACACTTGTCCTATAATCACATCACAAGTGTACCAAAACTCCGGATTTTGTCCATCTTTATATAATTGGTCAATCAATTTTTCAGCGACTGCCACATTTCACCATTTCCCACCGTTGATTTCCACCAACTCACAGAAATCTGATTCTCCT
Source organism: Spergularia azorica (assembly GCA_038382645.1). Classification (NCBI taxonomy): domain Eukaryota; kingdom Viridiplantae; phylum Streptophyta; class Magnoliopsida; order Caryophyllales; family Caryophyllaceae; genus Spergularia; species Spergularia azorica. The sequence continues at coordinate 16,334 of JBBYHQ010033233.1, read as the reverse complement.
ATGACTCAGCAGCTCCTCATCTAACATTTGACTTCTACAAAGATCTTGATCCAACGGCTACAATTACATCGGAAACCCACAACAAAAACTATAAGCCGCATCACATCTGATTCACCAAATCTCTTAAAACCCCATTATATATCTTGTTCTTACTTAGTAAAGTGAGGCAGAAAGTGTCATTTTTCACCTGAAAAATCTGAAAAGAGGTGAAAATTGGTGGGATTTGAATAAAGTTTCTAACTTTGTTACAAAAATTAACCCATCATGTATAAATTTGGGGGTGTTTGCAGAGAAATTAGGGGTAAAAAGGGTTTATCTTTATTGGGTTCTTTCAACATTTCAAGGTAAAATTACATTTGATTTGATTTTGGGATTGTTTTTATTTACATGTGGTTTGATTTTAATGTGATTTGATCATGTGGGTCTGATTCAATATGATCGAATAATGAGATTTTACTATGTTAGTATAAATTCATAGTTCTTGTTGTAAAGCTCAAATCTTTTGCTATGTTTGATCAATAAAGTGTGTGTTACAAGTTTGGTGAATATGGTTCATGTGCATTTTAAGGTTCTGATTTTGAATTTGAACCTGTTATTACCTGAGTTATGAGAAATGTATTTCTGATGAAGAAATTGATACAGAAACTTGCATTATTTGTACAAATTTGGGGTATGTTAGATGTGATTTGGAGAAGATATTGGTTGATGATTGAATGAATTCAATGTCACATGTGAGAAAAATGTAAAAGAATACTAGCTCTTTAGATTATACTAGTATGATATTTGTTGCTCCAAAGATGGTAAATAATGGAATATTACTGGTGAAAGAATAACTTCTCTTATACGCCTCTCGTAGCCTCGTTTCGCGGATGATGTAGTGAATACATTGAGTGAATGTTGCTACTTGCTAGTAATCAGGGTAACTTGCCAGTGGTAGTGGAGAAAGGGGGCCTTTTTGTGATTCTGATGTTTATGTATGAGGAGAGGAGTGGAGATTCTTGGGTAACGAAAGAGACGAGTAGTGTTTAGCATTGTGACGTGAGGCTTGGAGCGTGGTGAAGTAGATTCAAATCTCTTAGTAACTCTGTGTAACCGAACCATCAGCCCTCCATCAGCCCTCAGCTAGTCTGATGAATGTGACCCTTGTTACAGTTAATGCAAGTAAAGGCTTTTCTTGGCTGAAATCCATGATCTTGCAATCACATTTTCTGGCCCATGAGAAGTCAGATATAAATAGATGAGTAATTTGATCATTGTAATACAAGGTTGAAGATGTTGGAAGTTCAAGTATCAGTAAGTTGTCCCACATTGGGAAATCAAGTAAAGAACAGTCAAAACTCAATTACCACTTCTTAGGGAGACAAAGCAAGGTGTCCAATACCACTGATTAGGGCATACAGTCAAATGATAGACGTGCAATCTCGTGCCTGTTAGTTTCTCTACCGTTGATAGCTATTGCATTCTAGTCGCAGCTTGTATCATTGAAGTTGTTTTTTCTGGTAAATGTTCATTAATACTTTAGAAATGAAACTTTGTGGTGTCATTGGAGTTCACTTGTGACTCGTTTTTGTTCCAAATGGTTCTTGTATGATACGAAGTCCCTTTTTTTCTTTTCTTTTGGTTTTAATCTTTCAAATATTGGTCTGATCCTCCTACATTTCCTTTGTGAACAGATGTATGAGTGCAATGTCTTTTGCGACGGTAGATGCAGAAAAAGTATCTGGCTCTGAACCTGCTGAAGTACATAATTTGGGTAAGTTTCATAGTTGCTTTGCATTGTGGATGATAATGAGGTTGGTCATGAAAGGAATACTGTCTGGTTGCTACTCTGATAACTGAAATTCTGAAAATATACTTGCAGTGCAGGGAAAATGGGTCAAATCCTCTTCTTGGAACACAATAGTGGATCCACTGAATGGTGAACCATTCATTAAGGTCGCAGAGGTCGGCGAGTCAGAAATAAAGGTATGGCTACTTCAGCGTCGACCCTTATCTCTCCCGTCGTTTGCCTCACTAAACTAGCTATGCGTGGACTTTAAACGCAATAGTGTAGACATTGACTGAACTGTGGTTTCCTATCCGCTGACTCCATGTTCAGCCATTTGTTGACAGCTTAGCTGGATGCCCGAAACATGGTCTTCACAACCCTTTCAAATCTCCAGAGAGGTTTGTGCCACTCTCCTAGACATTTAACTTGACTGTCGCTTAGAACGTTGCACTCTGCATATCACGTCTAGGTCGTTTTATATGAAATGAGTATTTTGGAATCTGAGAAGCTGCTTTCTCAGATATCTTCTCTATGGGGACATATCAACAAAAGCGGCTCATATGCTATCTCAACCTAAGGTACTCTATCATCTGTGAATTCTGATACCTGTTTTAAATTCTAAACTTCTATTGTTTATCATGTGAAAGTCTTTGTCCTCTCCCAGGTGGCAGATTTTTTTGCAAGGCTAATTCAAAGGGTATCCCCAAAAAGTTACCAGCAGGCTCAGAGTGAAGTATTTGTTACCCAGAAATTTCTTGAAAATTTCACTGGTGACCAGGTTTGTGCGGAATTTTGCCCTGATCATTTCCATAGTGCTCCAAGTGTTGTTTTCTAGAAGGCTGTGCCCTTATGTCTGTCTCTTTCTGGTCTTGATGAGAACCGAAAAGCATGAGATCGAAGTTCAAAACAGTTGAGAGATCAATCTAAGCTATACAGAGAGAGAAAAAAAAAGCTCTTTAGAGATCAGTCGTGAGGGGAAGTGATTTGAACCTTCTTCCCTCTTATTTATACATTTTTTTGCCTCTTTTTTGCTTTCTTTGGCAGGTTCGTTTCCTTGCAAGGTCATTTGCTATACCTGGGAACCATCTTGGTCAGCAAAGTCATGGTTACCGCTGGCCCTATGGCCCAGTACGTCTCTTACATTAATCTTTTCATGCAAAATAATACATCTTGATGTTCACTACCATTTCAGTATGTGCCGGTTTCATATCTGGGAACAGAGAAACCTTCTAACACTTAACTTTGTTGTTTGTGGTACCTTCAAAACAAAACAAACAAAATAAAACTTTGTTGTTTGTGGTGCTTCTGTGGCACTGATGTTATGTCTCTTGCAGGTGGCTATCATAACTCCCTTCAATTTCCCTCTAGAAATCCCACTTCTACAACTCATGGGTGCACTTTACATGGGAAATAAACCTGTTCTCAAAGTGGATAGCAAGGTAAAGTCAAGAGTTCCACCAGTCATCACTTCCATTCGATATGCCATCTTAGTACTCGCTTTTTTCTCTTTCGAAATGGCATCTTAACGATTACTTTGTCCCTATCTGGTATGGCCGTATGGGCCCTACCCCTAAACCCTCTGCTTTCATAAAGAGCAAAGTATAGATTAATGGACGAGCTTTATGAACGTATGTGGTCAATCTCTCAGGTCTTCTGATTTGTTGGTAAGAGACATTCATTTTGCTCTCTTTTGTCTGCATGGTGTGGTGCCAAAGGACTGCCTTCTTTGATAGGTGCCAAGTACATGTGCTTTATATAATACAAAGAGAAGCTAATCTCTCAAACAAGGCTCTATGGCTGGAATGCTGGATGTATCTGCATCTCGTGATACTTGTTTCCCCATGATTGTATGGAGATGTTCTCTATTAGACCATTAACTGGAAAGATGATTATTGACTGGCTACTTCACAAGAGGGAAGAGGAGAAAGAAACTAATTATGATTTTGATTTAGTGTGCATTTAGTAGAAAGCTAGATTCTTCTAAAGTTCTAAGTAACATTCAAATTTGTTTATTACTCTAATTTTTTTTTTTTAAAAAAAGGAATGAGAGTGCACATGAACTGCATTTATCTATGTTTTATAGATGGTTTTGATTTTGCAATCGTAACAGGCCACTGGTTTTTTGTTGCATTTCATTATCATTTACTTCTTACAATTATCCATGTAGGTTAGCATTGTCATGGATCAGATGCTACGGCTGCTTCATGCTTGTGGCTTACCTGTCGAGGATGTTGACTACATCAACTCTGATGGCAAGACAATGAACAAACTGATTATGGAGGTTTGTTTCTGTGTTACAGTTACATGTTTCATGTTATTGTTGATGATTATTGAAAATATTCACATGGTGGCTTTGGAAACTTCTTTGATTCCATATGTATTATGTGGTTAAGAAAAAGTACCGTATTAGTACTTACAAATAGGAGTGGCCTAATATCCATTAACCACTTATGACTTTGTCTCTGGTTAATGCATAACTCTCCAAAGTTCTGTAGTGGTTTGCTGGTATATCCTGGACTCCTGAGTTACTGTTAGGTTGAAGTTTTGTGATGCCAGCTGACATATTATGACTGATCTTTCATCCCATGTCTCTGTGATTTTATGTAGCTTCGTGAAATGCTTTCTATAAATATAGTCTTAGATATTCAAATTGAATACGGATCTTTCCATTAGATTCAACTAGTAAGTCTACGATGCTATTTCCTGAAAGGGTGACATTTATTGGATTGCAGCTTATATAACATTTAATCATATTTATATTGGTTATTCAGCTTGCAACCATTATATATCTCTAATATTATCGTAAGATGGTGGCCTTTGTGGTGTAGAGGACCTTGGCTAAGTTACTAGTATACATATTGAAGTACTCGACTAGTGACTCGACAAAGGTGATGATAGAGCCTGGACATATTAGAAGAGAAGTTACATACACAGGAAATAGTGTAAAAGAACTGTTCTGGCTGTGCTTTAGAAGTGGATGTTGAGGCTGATTTTGGGCTATTCCATTGTTGATTTTGTTACAATGATGACGGAATCCATTAGTTTCAGTTTGTTGAGGAGCGTAACTTTTGCAAGTTTAATTCTTACCCTCACAGTAGATTTATATGGGGTTGTTGTGGAGGGTGTCAGCTTTGCAATGTATTTGTTTACCGATAGTTTCATGGATTTATATTTAGAAAAACTCACTATGATTCTCATGCCGTTTCTGAAGATCCTTTGATACCTTTAAAGGCTAGTACTTGTCAATGTTTTTCTGATGGCTACAGATTTTCTTTACCTGTGTAATGTTCGGAAGATCAATTTTGAAAATTTTGTAGTTCCTTGTATATAGGATGTAGGTATATGTTTTCTTAAGTATGATATATGTGCAAAGGGTCTTATATTGGTTAATTTTCTGTACAGGCAAATCCTCGTATGACTCTCTTCACTGGAAGCTCAAGAGTAGCCGAGAAATTGGCATTAGACTTGAAGGGCCGTGTGAAATTAGAGGATGCTGGATTTGATTGGAAAATCCTTGGGCCAGATGTTCGGGAGGTTTGCTTGCATCAGTACGCGTTTAGTTGCGATTTTGATTGTTTATAGATTCTGAGATCAATAGTTTTTGGTGGCAGGAGGACTATATTGCTTGGGTTTGTGATCAGGATGCATATGCATGCAGTGGGCAAAAGTGCTCTGCACAGTCTATCCTTTTTATGCATGAGGTCAACTTACTCGGCCTTTTTTTTTATCATTTGTTTAGATATAGCCCATATAGGCTAAAAGAAGGCATGGCGTTCTGTTACTCCAGCCTAACGTTAACTGTATGACTCTTAATGCAGAACTGGTCTTCGACCCCTCTTGTTTCGAAATTGAAAGAACTTGCTTCTAGAAGGAAGCTAGAAAATCTTACAATTGGACCTGTTCTGACTGTAAGTTCTATGTCCTCGTTTTAAAAAAAAATTGAGATGCTGTTCTTCAGATCTCGTGCCGTACACTATTTTGTCCCTTAACTCAAGAAACAGAAGTCATAAGACAGGAATTCAGCTAATTGTGGATATGTCAGATAACACACTTTAAAAAAGCTACCTGCAATGATGGATCTTGTATTCTGAAAGTTCCGTAATTTGATCAAATAAGTGTGTTAAAACTTCATCTAATTCGTGATAGCTGGAACAGAATTACCGGAACCATTGTACTCCTTTGTCTATCCTCTTACTTTTATACTTGTAAGATGTAACTGGTTACTTTTGCTGTTCTTTCCTGCTTTTGGATTATGCCTGTTCTTCCTTTCCCCTTCCTTATTTCTGAGCTTCTAAACCTTCCTCTTATCTTGTCTTCTTGGCCAACTGAGAGAGAGTTGTTTGGTAAATTTAGTGGCTTACTTAAGCTGAATTTGTTGGATATCGAGTTTCTCTTATGAAGCTTTTGGTCTTCATATACTTCAAATTTACTGGTATTACCTTTAGACCTCGTGAAATTCATGCTTGTGTATTGTGTAACATTCTAAGTTTAAATTTTGGAGGGGCTTCATATGACTTCTATTTACACGTTTTTGGGACATCTATTTATTCAATTTGCAGGTCACGACTGAAACAATACTGGGACACATGAAGCAACTGCTAGAGATACCCGGGTCAAAGTTATTGTTTGGTGGTGAACCTTTAGAGAACCATACTATTCCCTCAATTTATGGTGCGGTTAAACCTACCGCTGTGTATGTTCCTCTGGAGGAAATATTGAAAGACCAGAATTTCGGCTTGGTAACTAGAGAAATATTCGGACCATTCCAGGTCAGTTTAGTCAAAATCTTCAAAGATCTTTTCGTATCTTCTAGCAGATTACCAGACTTTACTTTACCTATGAAGTCATAATAGCCATATTGCTACCACTTACAGTTACTCGTACTTTGTCTTCCAGGTTATAACTGACTACAAGGCACACCAGTTACCATTGGTGTTGGAAGCTTTGGAGAAGATGCATGCACATTTGACTGCAGCAGTGGTGTCGAATGATTTGTTATTCCTGCAGGCAAGATTTAACATTTTATTACCTTATTCCACTTTTTTTACCTTTTTCGATCCCCTAGAATCTGCACCCCTGAAATGTCTGAAACTTCAAATAATTACTTCAAAGAAATCAAGTCATTCATTCAAGATAGCTCGGTAATCATGTCCGGTTTCTTCTCAAGTACCTGCTCACACCATTTAAATGCTTAAAAGGAGCTGATACATAGTAGTTTCCGAAAGGTCTGTTACCATCAACTAGATAATGGAAGTCATGTATCATGTGGCATGGCCGCATGGAAATATGAAGTTTCAGAGTTGGGAGTTTTTAAGTAGGACATGGCTGCATTTTGTACATTGCAAGCTGATTCAGTGAAATTGCAGGAAGTTATTGGCAACTCGGTAAATGGAACCACTTATGCTGGCATCCGAGCAAGAACTACTGGAGCTCCACAAAATCATTGGTAAATTTTATACCCACTATTCTACTGATGGTTTGCCTTTGCCCGGGGAAGGTGGCGCATTCTAGCCTCTAGGCGTCCTCTAAACGTTCCCATTTAAATTCTATCAGGTTTGGACCAGCTGGTGATCCTAGAGGCGCAGGCATTGGAACTCCAGAGGCAATCAAGCTAGTGTGGTCTTGCCATAGAGAGATCATCTACGACGTTGGTCCTGTACCAAACCAGTGGGAAATCCCAGAGTCTACATGAGGCTTTTGTGCATTTGAACAGCTAGATTTCGGTTTGAAGAATAATAAATGCGCCTTTGTCGCAGTAGCTAGCGCCGAGAAGCTCATTGTTTCTCGTATTATCCCCTCCAGGCGGATAATCTTGTATCCTAGCGGCCTAGAGACTTGGTGAATGATAGAGGGGTAGATTAGCTTTTATAAGAAACTTCCATTGTGCCATTGTTGAGAAAGGTTCTTAAACTCATGTTCTTGAATTCTCATAATGGCATTTCTACTTATTCAAATGCTCACAGCCCTGTGCCAATACCCGTTGCTTGCAATTCATTAGCCGCACAGCGATTTCGTGATGGCTAGGCCAAATTCGCCCAGGAACCCGTGATGCGAGCTGCATCGCATTGTGTTAACTGTTAAGTAATACTTCGATCAACATTAGGACCAAATTCATTAGATTTGAACTGAATGAAATATTTCAAGTTGAAGAAAGAAAGACGTTTATCAGATGTTGACAACATGTCCATCTAATTACCGACTTGGACCCGCCCCGCCCCGCTTGAGAGTGACCCGACACTCACCTGGCCCTCTTAACGGTTTCTCGAGTCCGCCCCGTTGCCCAGGCCTACACCCGACTATCTAATCCGACTCTTCCGGATTGGAATGGAAGGAGTATCGGTTATTCGATCGCAAGTTCACAACCACCCGGTTGACGTATTTTATGTACCTATTGGCAGTTGCTTTTGCAAAACACCCGACTCCGACCCACCCGGACCCAACCCGCTTGAGCATGACCCGAGTCACCCGACACAGAACCCCCCTTTTGAGAGTGACCCAACACCGGAATCGACCCGCTTGAGAGTGACCCGAGCCTGCCCCGCCCCGCCCCGTTGCGCAGGCCTACACCTTAGTATCTAATCCAACTCGTCCATAGAAATACGGGTCGACCCGGATAGGCAGACCCAGACGAAAAAGCAACTTTTCTAAAACCTCCTTAAAACCCCAAATTGCATCAGTCTCTCTCTTCCTCCCTCTTCTTCTTCTCCACATTGTGCAGCTCTTCACCTCCACAGCAGCCGCCGCCATGACTCTTCTCGAACAAGTTATCGCCGCCACAAAAAACCCACAAACTTCCGATGAACCACTCAAATACCCATTTCCTCTTTCCGCCGATTCCGTCCTCTCCGCCCTAGAAATCGACCCCCAAATCCAAAACCCTAATTCCTCTTTCTCTCTCCTCAACCCACTCACCGGGTTCAAATTATCCGACACCGATTCCTCCCTCATTGAATTCACCTCCAGCTTCTTTAAGAAGCTGAAGCGCAAGCTCAAAAACCCAAAATCTCTCTCCAAAATCAATTTAATTGAATTGCTAAACCCCTTTTTGGAGAAACTTGGGGAGATTAAATTTGGGGGTTTGGGTGAATTGGAAATGGGTAGTGATTTGGAGGGTTATACTTGTAATTTGATTGCAAAGTTTGGGTCTTTTGTTGGGAAAGATGTGATGGGGTTGGTGATTGATGGGTGTGTTTTGGTTGAGAATTGGAAGGTATTGAAGGCTATAATTGAGAACAAACTTGTTGATCACGCTAAATGCTCGGGTTTATTGAGTGATTTGGTTGCGAAAACGAGGTCTGAGCTGGTATGCTTGTGTGTGAAGCATTTTAGGGATATGAAGGGGTCTGATTTGTGGAGGGTTTTAAAGTATTTCCTTTCGCCCTCGAAAGAGGCCGTAATTAGCATGGGGGAGGTTAGGGATGAGTGGGAGAAAGAAGCATTGTTGGTTATTAAGAAAGCGAGTGATAAGAAATTGGATGGGAAGAATGTAGGATTGGCAAAAGAGACTGCATTGCTTCTTATGATTGCCTATGACGGGTTTTCGTCTTGGGAATTGTGTTTGCATTACTTGGTTTCGTCTTGTGTCGATGACATTGTGTTTTCGAGTGCCATTAGTAAGCTTAATTCTCAGGAAATGTTGGGGTTGGTTAGGTATTTAGGCAAGTGGTTGCTTAAATATGAGAGGTTTCCGGAGGCAGGGCCGTGTTTGGAGGCCGTTGCTACTTGGGGGATGAACACTCCCAAATGGGTGCCTAGGGTTGAGGTTGTGGTTAAGTGTCTTGGCTTGGTTGTTGACGAGCATTTCTCGTTGTTGGCTATGCATTCGGAGTTCCACGACGAGTTGAAAGCAATTGACAATGTTGTAGCTTCGTTGGCTTCAGATGGAAGACTGTATTGCTCTCTTTCGACTGTGATGAAGAGCTTTAAACCCGAAGGCAGAGACTCGTAGGTGATTAGTTCTAATGTGTTTCTAAGTCTTATCTATATAGATAAATGAATTTTGTTTCTTTTGTTAGAATGCTTTTTATTGAAGTTTGATGTTAGGAACCTGTCCAATTATATGTGGTGACATATCAGTGTCTGTTGTAGTGTATGAGTTGCTGATGACCGGAAATCAGAATGTCGAAAATTTTGAGAATTCTATGTGTTGAATCCTTTTTTAGTGTATTGCTGATTGCAAGTTTCTGGTATGTTGTGTTAAGTCCTCTGCATATATAAGTGTATAATTGCTAAAACGTTCACGTTTCGTGAGTGATTACACGAATGTTTAGGGTTTAATCTCAGTGGATAGCGTAAATTCTGCAAGTTCTGCTCGAGATTCTGAATATCTGAAAACCTACTGTTGGATGGGGTATGTGAGTTTTTGACATCCCTGATCGTTCAATACTGGCCCTAGGGTATGAAATGGAATAGCTCTAGTATTTCGAAATTACCTTATTATTGCATAAAAGCATTTGGAAAGTACCCCTGGTTCATTGGTGTGAGATCCCCGGGAATTCCCTAGTGAGTTTTTCTGTATTGATCATTTTTTGCGGCAAAATTCGCTCCCAGTTTCAACTAATTCAAGTAATGTTTCATTGTAAAAGACCGGTCATCAGTCTACTGATCTTTTCCGGTGGTTTTATTGTTAATGTTATAGTTTGGCTATATGAGCATATTTATTGGAGTTCCAGGGTAAAAAGGAGTAAAAGTATCTGAAGGATGAACAGTTTCTGTAAACTTGATGCTAAGATTTACTTGTTCCGATCATTTTAATGGAGATTGAATTTAGCTCTTTTGTTGTTTCCACTACTCAGTCATGTACGCTTTGGCATTGCTGATACCAAAATTTGGCAATGTGCACGAAAATTAGATAGTAGACATTGCTCTTCTTGTAGGATGGGGTGTTCGTTAAAGGAACAGATGCTAGTACTTGACGGTTTAAGGAACAGATAGTGCTATGTGTGTTTATGGACCTATAGTGATAGTGTTGCAGTCCTGGAGATGCTTTTGTTCTATGTTCTAACAATGAGTGGCTAGTCGGCCAGAGGCTCATGGATTATCAGAGGATTGAGTTGATATCACTGATGTTTCAACTGAGGTGGTCCGTGGTCTAGTGTAGTACGGTGCTCTGCAAGACTGCAACCATCTTCTAAGAGTACTATTTTTGCGATTTCCATGGTGTTGGGAGTAGAGATTATGGGGTACTTGTGAGTTCATGTGTTTAAGAGGAATACACGTTCCTTGAAAAATGCCTTGTGAATGTAACAAGAGCCAATTATGTACAGCCTCCCATTACAAAATCATACTGTGAAATTAAAGTATAACTTGGTGCTCAAGCTTATGCCCAAGATTAGTGATGTATTCCCCTCAGCACTTGGATGGTCATTTCCAAAGCCATTTCCTACAAAACTTGGATGGTCAATGAAGACATTCCAAACGACTTCAAACACTCAGCACTGGAATGCAGAATCTTTATCACTTGTGTTGCTTCAAAACGTGAACACCAAGCCAACTGGGTGTAGTCGTATTTGTGAAGCGTCATTCCCCTCATTAGTGAAATAGGTTCCTTAGGCCACTTCAGACATACTGTTGTCTCGACTCTAGAACCCTTCAGTAAGAGTGAAAGTTCGACCAGCAAATGCCTCGGGCAACCTGGACACAGCTTCTTTGATTTCCTACGAAAATAGTCAACAGACATTTTAGAACTAAAACAAATTTAAACCTGAATCTAATTATAGGTTGAGACGAATATTAACTTGATCAATTGGGCAAGCAGCATATGGAACAGACATAAGAGTGACTGAGGGAAACGGGCCGAGATGACAAGGTGCATGAACTATTATGTCGGCAAGAAGGAACCCTGATTCAGATGCATCTAAATCACCCGTATCTAAGCCTTTGAAGTACAAGGACAGTGAGGAGGTGACAAAAAATTCACCCCTATCTTTTGCACCATGCAAGTTTAGTTTTGACCATAGTAAGAAAACACATACTAACTCTAACTCTGAACAATTATATCATGCATATGAAACAAGGTGTCATTTCAATTTGGAAGTCATGAGCTATTGAGCTCATGATATATGTCATATATCCTCCACACATCAACCCAAATTGAAAAAAGTTAGAAAAAACAGAAACTTCTTCTAAATCAATTCTCAATTAATTTCTAGCCTTCACTCCTATGTGCTCTCTTTGTGGGTTTTTTTTCTTCCTGTTGCCATACTTTTCCAATGTTGGCAATAGCGATTGTATGTTTATCATTGACTTTGTAGAGAAAACTAGATTGATGATAGCACCCCAGTGGTTCCTTATAGCCGTTTAACTACTACTATGTATTGATTATAACCTGTGGTTTATCTCTGTCTTTCTGTAACAATACAATTCAAGTAATGCAGCAAGAGCAAAGAAATCAAACGGGAGAGATAGTAAATGGAGTAAGTCGGTTTCTTACATCCACTTGATACCGTGCTGAAAAGTGGATGAGAAGAATCGCTTTATTCTGAAACATCTCAGCATATTTCACAACCTGTATGTGTAGTGACAGAAATAACAGCATTGTTACATTGTAACCAACTTTAACAGAATGAAAGAGGACACAAGAAAGGACTTCGCGGGGGGGTTGAGAAAGAACCTCGTTAAGGTGTATGTGTCCATAGTCTCTTGCGTGCTCAACAGTAGCTTTGTCATCTAAGAAGGTGCACTGTGTAGAAGGAGAGAGGAAGAGTCAAGAAATCATCCAGCAATGGATCTTTTCAACAGCATGCTATCGGTTTCGTCCCACAAGGGGAAAAAATATAGAAACCGTTCCTAAAATGACCGTAACTTTAGGCTATGACTGGAATAGTGGTATTACCTAATGCCCACTTCATATTTTTGAGGTACATTGACATCTACAGATGTAGAACAGCATAAACCACCTCTTTTTCAAAATGAAAATAGTGTTTGGACTCATACGACAAAGTAAAGTTCACACATACTCCGTATATACTACAGAGAAATGTGACAAAAGGGCAATTAGATTTACGACTAAATACATAAACTTACAGAACCATAATCAAACATTGTACTAGTGTTTTCATATTGTCAACAAACAGGAATATTGACCGGTAATCAGTTAAAGCAAATTTAGCGAACTTTAACAGAGCAAAACCGATAATTCACATGAATGATAACCTTCAAAACACAGACCACTGCCAAAACTGCTATACTAAGGTTCCAACCTCCAACAAGTAAACTTTGAAAGTCGGAGACCAGAGTAGAATAAAAGCTCATAGAAAAAATTACCTCCATTACAAGTATCTTTGCTCTTAGCACATCACTGTTAGCTGGATCAACAATAAAATCAGCCGTCGTATCTCCTGTAAATGCTATCTCAGGTGATGAGATAGTGTCGGTAATCTGACAATATCCAAACAATGCAATTATAAAGTACACACATTGAAAATAATTTACAGGACACTGATTGCTACAAAATATGTGTGGAAGTATCAGTCACAGGAACAAAAGGCCCAATCACAATGAACATCACAGTGAAAAGAACAAAGAAGTAAATAAGAAGCACTATAATATGAAGGATGTTTTATGATTCAGACATTTGAGTATACCTGAAGACAAATACTACACATCTGAGCGAGGAAATGTTGAATAAATTACAGGGACGCGAATCTCACATGGAACCCAAAGAGAAATCATAAAAAAGAAGGAACACAGAGGCAAATAAAATATTTCTGTCCTTTCACACGTCTAGAAGGAACGAGCATACTAATTTTCCACATTAAGCAGGGTAGGCAGTCAAATAGATCGATATATAGGTAACAGAAATTTTGATGAATAATACGAGTACATCTCTTAAACAAACCTCAACACCAGAGAACTTCAATTGTTTGATCTCATTTCCAGGCAGCCCAACATACTCTTTCTTAAGCTTATGTTTATATGCATAAACTACATATCCCTGCAGTATATAGTATCGTTTAAGTGGGGTAGTTAGACAGCAGACATGGCTCAAGCAAAAACATTGTCTCAAAAACAGCAACCATTGAGAGAATGGGGAGTCACTCAAACCTGACTAGGGATAACATGATATGTCTTAAATGCTTTCACTTTCAAATCCCTCCTAATGTAGAATTCCTCCCCTGAAAAATCAAAAGAAAAAAACAACCGGCAAATAACAAATATGAAATCCGGTGGTATATTAATTGAGGCAGAGAACTCACGCCAGAAAACAGACTTTAGAATCAAAGAAGATTAGGAAAGTATGAAACTTTCAGCGTAATATGGACCATTACCTACATCCATACTGACTAAATTATGCTTCAGCTCAGAGTGGTCCATTGCTCTATGCGCGTCAAAAAGCCGTTCTACATGCTCTTTTATAGCCTTAGGAACAAAGATAGTAGGAGGTTTCATCGAAAATAAGCCACGAGTTGCAACATACATAGGTAGTCCTCCCTGACATGAAGATTAGCAATGTAGATTACATCATTTTGCAAATTAACACCAACGAACATAAAATCACATAGGTAGCCCAAGATCACAAAATTCACACAGAATCACTCAAACATACACAATCTCTGCAACTGATAATCCACTTATCTGCTCATTATTATTTGCAAAATTTGAGAATATTCTTAAAAGTCGAGAAAATGAAGCTGAAAGTAAAGTTCAGCCCTTTCAAAACAGCAACATACAAAGGCAACATGAAGCGGCAAAGAGGAACCAAGCATTTTTCTTATTACACAAGACCTTATTCACACATATATGCATACGAGGTTTTTGGATATCCAAAGAAACCCGAACCTTATAAACCCAACACAAACACAGTTTCTAACTTGCAATTGCAGTACAAGCACATGATAACCCCCTGTCAACTAGAGCACGACCCAACTACCCTAATCGCCAATTGATACTTCACGAAAAAGCTAACCTTCAGGCAACAAATCTCTACAAAGCACTCTACCCCAAGCTTTAAAACAAAGCTTAGCCGAGCCAGCTAACTCTTAAAAACCGAATTATGTCCAAAATTAAGCGATAATCAAACCGTCTTACGGTCTTACCAATCTAGTGAACTAACTAACAACATACAAAAGACATAACCATGTTCTTGCAGAAAACCACCTTATTGTACGAGACCACTTAACTCGCAATTTTTAAAATGTGATCAATTTAAACACCAAAAAAACACACCAACTACTCAAACTACACAAAAAAAATAAAAGGGTGAAAAACAAAGAAGATAAATTACAATATGGTCCATGTGGCCATGGGAGATAAAGAGGAAATCTTGATTAACAGCGTGTCGAGGACACTTTCCGATATCGAAAGCGAGGCTAAGAGTTGGGAACATTATGCAAGTTTCTTGCCCACCAATTGATATTCCTTCAATTCTATACCCTTCTATTTCTATTCCATCCTTCTTCTTCTTGTTCTTCTCCCTAACAAATTAAATTAATTTGGGGGAAAATTTTCCCAGAAATTAAATTTCACGAAATTAAAGAGTTTAATTGAGTGAATTTAATTAATAACAACAATTTTAATTGAAGATGAAAAACTACAGAGAATTGAATACTTACATTGCACTGATTGAATTGAATTGAATTGAATTGAATTGGGGGTTGTGATTTGGGGGGCGAGCTAGGGTTTGAGTGTTGTGAGATTGTATTCGGATTTTCGAGCTTTGGAGTTTTAATGGCGGAAGTAGTCAAATATTGTTAGTGACAGTGGACTCGATCGGGGAGGTGATTGTTAACGTTTTGACGTTCATATATGTTGGAAACTTGGAACGCTAGATCGTCCAAGTAAATAAACTGTGTCGAGATGAAAACGCTAACAAATAAGGTAATGGATATTTTTCGAGAAATTTGTAATTTAGATTATGTTAATCAGATCCTAATAAAGATTTCTCGGATGAAAAGCTAAGCTGAAAGAATGTGAGTACGTGACATAGATTTTTATGTCATCTTTACATGTGCACTACGACGTGAATTGATGAGTACTTCCTGTGACGAAATATAAGTGGTTGTTAATTTGAGTGAAAACTGTTTATTATAGTATGTAAAAAGATTTGATACATATAATGAGACAATCAATACGATGAAAAACTTAATTACTTTCATAATAATCACGACGATACAATAAAAGATTTCCTTAATTAGTTCGATCTAAACAACTTCGATACATAACAATTATAACGAATATTAGCTAATGAATTCCATCCGTTCTTTCAAATTGTTCACAATAATAATTTGAAAATACGAGAAAAACTCAAACTAGACGCTAACGATTCAAAAGAACTTACAGTAATCCTTATTTGATTGGTTCAAATCAAAGTAATCTTTATTGAAGGCTACGGTAATGGTGCCTGCATGCTAATTTAATCTGCTATAGCTTGGGTTGACCCGACAGACAGCAAAGCGGGCAATACCGACTTAGCGGGTCTAGATCGCCTCCTCCAGATATCCAGAATAGTGAGAATACTAAGACCCTGAAACTCATGATTGCATGGCGTTTTGTATACAACCTTATCTTCATCCTTTACGCCACCAATCTTCTCTGTCACGCTTGGCTTCTTCACCCTCGCCTTAAC